>PVIJ01008693.1:0-72236 GCA_004024925.1 Scalopus aquaticus
AAGGGCACAAAAGGGAATAGAAAAGAATACAAGGGACCATGGAGATGGATCACGGGTGAATTGGTGGTGGGGTAGCCAAGGGGAATACAAAATGTAAAAGACATAAATAACAATAAATAAATAAATATATATATATATTTACAAAAAAAAAAAAAGAATGCCCTAGGGTTGATTTTCATCATTTGTGGTTAAAGCAGTAAAATTATTTCTCTTCTCATAGTAAGTTCACTACAAGCAAACCCCTGTGAATAATGAACATGTGCATGTGAAATGAATTTATTTATATTTGATATACTCATTATTTGTAATGAATTCTTAGACACAGGAGCACTGTCGTTAAAGAATCTGCATTTCATGAAAAATGACATGCTTTCTCTGCTCATGAAATGGAACTCTCTGGATAGCTGAATGGGAGTGAGGAAAAACAATCTAGAGCAAGATACCTTAGAGCATCCTCAAATGCACTTCACAGCATTCATTGTGCTTTAAAAAAGTGTCCACCAGACCCAATTGCACTAAAAACTATTGTATTGCATTGCATATCCCCCCCTCCACTTTTTTACATCTTTGAAACACAAATCTGTCTTTAAATTATTGATAAAGTGGCACATAGTGGTCATCTTCTTCAAACATATGACATTGGTTGCTATTTCTAGTGGAACAACTCGACAACTGAAATTCCAGATATTTAATCAATAAACCATGTACGGTTTGTAAAGGGACAATGTGCCCTGGTGCTATCAGAACACATTCCATTGACGTCTGCTGATATTATTAAGAAAGCGTCTGTAATCTGTGAGTGAAGTCCAGTTTATCACGTTTCCCTTTCATGCTTTTGATGTCAATCATAACAACTTTGGCATCGTCCTAGACCTCAAAGTTTTTCTAAACTTTAAATAGATTTATATGTTTTTATATGTTTTACATTTATGTTTTGATCCATTTTGAGTGTTAATTTTATGTAAGGTGTGAGATGGAAGGCGAGGTTTGTTTATCCCCATGGAGATCCAATTGCTCCAGCACTGTTGGATGTTACCTTTCATGCATTGAATTGCTTTTGCAAAAATCAGTTGGGTTCATTTGTGTGGGTCTGTTTCTGGATGCTTTCTACTTCATTAATCATTGTGACTATCTTTCCTCCAACTGCCTGGATGACTGTTGCTTTATATTTTATAGTCTTTATAGACTTTACATATATAGTCTTAAAATTGGGTACACTGATTCCTACCATTTGACTTTCCGTTTTCAAAATTGTTTTGCTCTTTTGGCTCCCCTGTATATGTATCTAAATTTTAATTTTCATTGATATGTACAAAAACTCTTGCTTGGTTTTTGATAGGAATTTTGTTAATCCTGTGATTCAATTTAGGGAGCGCTGACATCTTCATTGTTTGAGCTTCCAATCTATGAACACAGTATGCCTCATCACTTATTTAGATATTTGATTTCTTGTATCAACATCATGTGTTTTCAGCATACAAGCTTGCACATATTTTGTTAGATTTACACTTTTTTTTGAGAAATTGTAAATAATTTTTGTATTTTAGTTTTGATGACCATGTGTTCATTGTTATTATATAATAATACAAATTATTTTATATATTTACATTTTTATTTTTATCTTTATCTGAGGACAGGCTAAATTCACTTATTCTGGGAATATTCTTTTAGATTCTTTGGGATTATCTAGGAAGAGAATTAGGAAATATGCAGTATGGATAGTTTTTATCCCTTCCTTTCTTTTCTATATCTTTTCTTGCCTTATTGGACAGGGTAGAACAGCCAGTACTATGTTGAAAGAGATAGCTGAGGGCAGATATTCTTGCCTTTCCCCCAATTCTATGAAGAAAATATTCGGTCTTCTACCACCAAGTATAATGTTAGCTTTAGCATTTTGTAAATACCCTTTATCAAGTTGAAGAAGTTTCTTTTCATTCCTACTTTTCTGAGAGTTTTAAATCATGAGTGGGTGTTGATTTCTTCTTCTTCTGTAATATAATGGATTACACGGATTGATTCTGATTGATTTTCAAATATAGAAGTAGTCCTGCACCCCAAGAATAAACCTCACTTTGTCATGGTGTCTAATTCTTCTTCTATACTGTTTACTTCTCTTTGCCAATATTTTTGAAGTTTTCTTACATTTACACTCATGAAGGATAGCAGTTTTCTATTTGGTAATGCATTTATCTATGTGTTAATACCAAATAGTCTTGTTTAAGACTATTAGTTGTAAGTTTTAAATTGGGAAATGTGAGTCCTTCAGCTTTGCAGTTTTCAAGATTATTTTGGCTATTCTGGAGCCCTTGAATTTCCATATGAAACTAGGATCTGCTTGTCTAATTCTGCAAAAAGAGTAGCTGGAATTTAAATGGGTTTTGAATCTATTGCCATCTGCTTTTGTGTGGCCCATAAACTCAGAATGGTTTTTACATTGTGAATTTTTTATAAAAATATCAAAAGATGAATACTATCTCATGTCAAGTGAAAATTATATAAAATTCAAATTTCCATGTGTATAAATAAAGTTTTATTTGGAACACAGCCACACTCATTCACTTACATATTGTCTAGGCAGCTGTAGAAATACGATGACAGTTGCTACAGACCCTGCAGGCCCACGAAGCCCTTACCAAACTAGTTTGGGAACCCCTGCTTTAGGTTACAGCAAAACGGAACCATTATTGCCTGAAGGTTCCAGAAAAACCAAACCTAGGACTATGGCCATGGGCTGGAATTTTCCATTCTTATTCCAAGGGTTTTTTTTAACCTATGTCTAGACACAACGGGACTTGGTCTTTAAAAATGATTTTCCTGCTGTGGTATGTAAATGCAGAAAGAGAGAGGGGGAGACCATAGGTGTGGGGCAAAAAAAAAAAAGAAAAATGAAAAAAAAATTTTTTTTAAATATATTTTTATTGTTATTTATGTCTTTTACATTTTGTATTCCCCTTGGGTAACACACCACCAATTCACCCGTGATCCATCTCCGTGGTCCCTTGTGTTCTTTTCTACTCCATTTTGTGCCCTTGTCCTCCCCCCTGCTGAGTGTCTCTCTCCTATTTGGTTTCCCTATAGTCCTGCTATAAGTGAAACCATTCGATATTTTTCTCTTTCTCTCTGGCTTATTTCACTGAGTATGATCCCCTCTAATTCCATCCATGTCGATGCAAATTGCCTGTGTTTATCTTCTTTCCATGCTGAATAGTACTCCATTGTGTATATGTACCACATCTTCTGGATCCAATCATCTATTTTTGGACATCTGGGTTGCTTCCATACCTTTGCTATTGTGAATAGTGCCGCAATGAACATACGGGTGCATGTATCCTTTCGGATTAGTGTTTTTGTGTACTTTGGGTAAATTCCCAAAAGTGGTATTGCTGGGTCGTATGGAAGTTCCATGTTTAGCAGTTTGAGGAATCGCCATACAGCTTTCCATAGTGGTTGGACCAGTTCGCATTCCCACCAGCAGTGTAGAAGAGTTCCTTTTTCTCCACATCCTTTCCAGCATTTGTTGTTGCCTATATTTTTAATGTGTGCCATCCTCACAGGTGTGAGGTGGTGAAAGATGAAAAAATTAAAGATGAAAGCTGTGGGCATTAACAGAGCGGCATTGGGTTAAAAAATTAGAACTGAGGGACCTTAGCTGATCATCTGGTATTTGCAGCTGAAGGCGAAGTGATTCCAGAATCCTTCCCCCAAATTACATAGTGTTGATTCCTGGTCTGTCCTCTATTGACTACCCTGCCTGTCTGAAGACAGCTAGATAGAATACACACTCATTCTCTGATGGAGGCAATTCATTATTTCCTAGTTATTAATAGTTCCCAGTAACAGAAAGCAGTTCATGCCCCTCTCTCTGGAAAACTGCACAGGGCCTACTCAGGAAGCTTAACAAGAGAATAAGAGAAGGAGCAGACTGCATTTTGAAACTCTTACCTCCTGCTTTTGAGTGGGTAATTCTACTTTGCATACGCTAAAGACTGCAATAATGAGGGTTGACAATGCACCTGACGGTTTGGATGTGCTTGTTTTGAAGCCTGCGCCCCTGAAACTTCTGTTCATTCATGTCATTTCAAAGACACAGGGAAGGGCAAAAGAGGTTAAAGAACAGAGACCGAATAAGGGGCAGTCATCGTGGTATCGCCATTTGCACTGGTCAAAAGACATCCTTTCTGGTGTGAACTGAGGGGCGTTCATGTTTGGCTTTCCTCAGACGACCCCCTGGGGTCCTTGTTGCCTGGACAGCCTTGGATGCAGTGGCTTCAGGTCAGTTCTGAACGGAGCTGAGACTGGGCACCCTGCGAGGACAGGAGAAAGTCGGCAGCTGCCAAAGAAGCGCCTGAGAAGGAGGGACATTTCCATCAGGCTAATGCAACCTGTCAGCGACCGCAGGGCTCCAGAGCAAGATCTCCCAGAATGCCAGAGGAGCCGGAAAGCAGCCAGCACACATGGAAGGAGGGCAGGAGGAGAGTCTGAGAATTCATCACCCCAAATTGTAGCGGGAGTCGGAGGAGCTTGGTAAGAGGGGGTCTGAAAGCAAAATACAAATTTAATTATGGTGAGATAACTGGCAAACTGCGGGCTTTGTTATCTGCACATGTTCTCCCAGGGGCTGGAAGCTTCTATCGGGGCTGGTAGCAGAGCAGGTTTGCACAAAGAGGGCCCCTCTTTGTACCACCCTTCCCAGGGCCTTGGAAGGGCTGATACTATGTGTGTTCATACAGCCCAAAGTTTTTACAAGGTCTGTGGAGGTGGGATATGTTAACATCAGTCAATAAAGCTCACGAGATCTTTCCATATTGACCTCCTTCATGGACAGATTTGGGATTGGCTGAGGGAATATTGAGAGAGGAATATACCCTATTAACTGCTATTTAGGAAGATGCTTTGGAACAGTTCAATCAAAAACACACCAGAGACTAAACTCCTATATAAAAGGTAGCTTATTTTATATTCTTTAAATTCATTTTTTAAAAAACTGGTAGAAAATTCAGGTAAAATTTGTGAAGTAGACAATAAAATAGTTAAGACGAGTGATAAAGTCAATAGAACTTACTCTGACATCTAGAAGGAAAGCATAATACAAAATTTTCATTCTGTCTGTCGGGAAATTTGAGGTGAGTCTATGAGGGACATTCCCATCTACCATCATAGTGATGATCTGACCACATCTTGCAGGCGTTGAAGCTGGTTCATACCACTTGTTGCTAAAACATTCAACTATGGGGCCTCCCTGGTGGCGCAATGGGTTAAGTCTCAGCACTATGAAGCTATCCAGAGCCACTGCAGCATGAGTTCGATCCCCGGACAGGGAGCTTCCCACATGGCGCAGCAGACCTCTCCTGTCTCCCCGCTGCTCCCCTCAACAGTGTCTTTTCATCAATCTGCCTATTCTGCTCCCGACTCTGTCTCTGTTGAATCCTCTCACCCTCACCACCCCCCCCCCACTTCTGGCCTACACCCCAGCTTGTATGCATAACTAAATAAATCTTTAAAAAAATAAAACATTCAACTGTGTCCTTAATGACTAATATGTCTTACTTCGGACTGCAGGATCCCTTCTTCCTACCACCTTTGGGTCACCTGAAGGGTAACGGCTGATGCAGAAGGGGACACCCCCCTGTGTTGGGAAGGGCCCTGGGCTCTTGAAATGTTTTTGAACAAGAGGCCCCATATTTTCATTTACGCTGGATTCTGCAAACATGTAGCCAGTTCTAAATAGATGATGGAGATCCTGGAAAATGATGTAGCCATTTCTTCAGAGAATCATTGCCCTTTTAGACACTGGAGCCTTTTCCCAAGTGGAAAAAAGGCTTTAAGGTTTCCCTGAGGGTATACCCCGAGGGGATGCACACCAGGGCTCTTTGTGCTGACCACAGATTCCCTTTGGCCTTGTTCCTCCCCCATTTATCCTGGCCAACATTTTTCCAGAGCCCAAGCTTGGAAAAAGGCATTTAAAGATCCACATTTTTCTGCTATGAGAAATGGTATATTTTGAAGAGGCATAAACCTTCTCTAAGCTCAATTTCACCTGTTTCATGTCTTTCAGTGTTGGCGATCTGAAAGATCTGTTTAAACTCTATATTTTTATTCTTATTACTTCCTAAAAATTGGGCATAGTTTGCTAAATAAATTCTTGTCCAAAGGAAACTGGCTTTTGGGTCCTCCGTGAATCAGTGAAATTCAGGTAGACATTTATCTTAAAATCCTGTGGATCCTGACTAATTTCTACTGTATCAGCGCATCGAAAAACTTTATGTGCAATGGAAATAATTGAGGAGGAAGCTCTAGTAACTTTCTAAAATATGATCTTGGTATCCAAGTCCCATTTCAGCCTGTTTGGAGGTGCAATAATTTACCTGGGAATAAGTCTCAACTTGTGTTTATATGCTTCATCTGTAACATGAAATTTAATTTACTTCTGTTGGAGTAATATTATGGGAATTCATTTGATAAGGTCAAAATAGTTTCAGCAACAGCACTTAAAAAGCCAAACTACTGTGATTATGCACTCACTATTATTATATATGATCATTATTTGATTACATCTAAGATGCCGTAATAGCAGCTAGTTGGTATTCATGAGATTAAAAACAATTTTCACCCTACATTCGTTACCAGCTCTCTTTTATTAAATGATGACATGATAAGTTTAGGCTTTGTAAAGCAGCCTGCTACCGAGAGTATTAATGGTGTCCTGGACTGCACATTATAGATTTCACCAAGTGAAATGAACAAAAACCATTTGCTCTTTTGGTATCAACCAATCTATGTAGAACATCAACATTCACAAGCGAGAACAGAACTGTTGGTGATGTTAAAAGAGAGTAAAAATCTGATGCTAATTCAGAGAGAAGAAATAATTCGGTGGTGAAATATCTTCTTTCTTTTGGGGTAGGGAGTTTCGTCTCCTAATCTGACCCTCTCTGTGTATATGGATAATGGCTCCAACAATTTCATGAAACATTTCCTAACTACTTGATAACTAATCATTTCTGATTATTGATTATGGGACAGAACCTATGTTGATACTTTACATGTACTATCATGCAAACCTATGGCACCCGGGTCCTCTATGCCACTGCTAGTGAGGGCGCACCCAGCCAAAGACCCCCTCCAACTTCACCTTCGCTGCAAAGCTGCCATTGTTTATCCACAAAGAGTCAGATGAGCTTCCTTTGAAGTTCCACTTTCCTTATCCTTTGGATTACAGTTACGGTCATGGATCTGTCTGCTCCCCTGGGCTGTGGGTTAGCTTTACAGAAGCATGAGATGTTATTTTTTAGGAATAAGTTGACAGATATAGTCACCGTTTTCTCTAGGTTGTCCTGTTGTCACCAACCTGGCTTACCTGCCTCCATTCACCTTCCTGACAATGTATCTCTATACAGGTGTACGGACAGCCTCAACTTGGGTGGTTTAATACAACCAAAGTTTCTTTCTTAATCAGACTGGTGCCATGCCTCCGGGTCAGGAAGCAATCCTGAGGTGTCCTCTCTAACAACTTAGGGAGCCAGGTTCCTTCATCTTGAATGCATGTGGCTAAAGGCACAGAAAGCACATCTTCAACAGGCAATTTCCATGGCGGCAATGCAATTTCCATGGTACCCTTCACACAGGAAGTTTTTTAATTTTTAGATTTATTTATTTATTCATACAAGCTGGGTGCAGGCCATAGGTGTGGGGGGAGGTGAGAGGATTTACCGGAGACAGAGTGGGGAGCAGAACAGGCAGACTGACCAAAATACACTGTTGAGGGGAGCAGTGGGGAGATGGGAGAGGTCTGCTGCCCCATGTGGGATGCTCCCTGGCAGGGGATTGAACTCGTGCTGCAGTGGCTGCCATTAGCTTCATAGTGCTTAACCCATTGCACCACCAGGGAGGCCCCCACACAGGAAGTTTTATGGGGAACCTGGAAATGGGTATATCACTTTGATTTACCTCCATTGACTACACCCCAACTCATCCCAAGGACTGGTGGAAATGGAGTCTTCTGGTGTGCCTAGGGAGAGGAAACTGGACCAGTTTGCACCTGGTGGTGTCACATGAAGCCCTCCAGGAGTCCCCAGCTCACTCAGAGCCAAAATGCAGGGTCCTTACAGTGGCCTCTAGTTTCCCACCTGCTCATCTTCTGAGTCTGAGGCTCCAGTGTCACAAACTTTGTCAGTGTATCTCTTCACCCCACTCCACACCAGTCACATGGCCTTGGTCCTTCTATCCCTTTGCTTGGGACCTACTTCCCCTAGAACTCCTGTGGTGGCTCACTCTTTCATGCCTCAGGTCTTTATTCAGTAGTTCCTTGCTCAATGAGATCTGCTCACAGTTCAATCCCCCTGACCCTCACCTCTTTCTTGCTTGATTGAATATCTTAGCACTTGCCTCTACTGATATACTCCAATTATTGCTCCATCAGCTTCTATATTGACTGGCTCCTGCTCTAGAATGCAAATCTGACAAGGACACAGCTTTTGATCTTCTAAAAGCCATGCTATATCTTCAGTATTGCACTGTGCCTTGATCATAGTAGATGCTCGATAAATACTTGATGGGACAGAATTGTGTCAATTCACAAAAGATGAGGAATATTTAATGTTCTACAGATATAGGTATTTCCTAATGCAATCTGCAACTGTCATATTAAGAACATTCCATACATAAACATCAATAGCAAGAGTAAACCATTTGTATTTTGATGTTAGGGTATGACAGATCATTTAAAATGATCTAAACAGTATTTCAAAGACTGAAAGAAGAGTAGAGTTGAAATAGGATAAGAGGGAAAAATCTAAACCAAGAAATCCCACATGGTTATTCCTTTCTCTGTCTCCCTTACTGGTGCTTAAAAAAAAAAAAATCTTTGAGTTCATAGAATCATCTTACTAACAATTTCCTACATTTTGTTTGTGCAGTACAGCTGAACTGTTCCTTCACTTAATGATACATTTTCATGAATTCAGTACAGGGTGTTGATGCAGCCGGATTTGTTCTCGGCTTGTTGGATGCCAGAAGGATTGAGATTGAGGTGTCAAGCCAAGGGAGGGAGAAGGTGCTGACTAACACTTCCATCTGCCTGCAGTTTTGCAGGGGGAGCAGGTTAGGACAGGAAGTTCACTTCTGACTGAAGCTCAGTGGCTGACGTGCCTCTTCCATAACCTCACGATGCAGTGTATTGAGG
This sequence comes from Scalopus aquaticus, assembly GCA_004024925.1. NCBI lineage: Eukaryota > Metazoa > Chordata > Mammalia > Eulipotyphla > Talpidae > Scalopus > Scalopus aquaticus. The sequence continues at coordinate 9,182 of PVIJ01008693.1, forward strand.
GAGTAACTTGCAGAATTAGGAGTCTTTAAAGAGAGAAACTGAAGTAGATGCTAGAGCTGTCTCTGGGTTTCCCATTGGATAAACTATTAGACCGAATGGAACTATTTTGTAATAAATGTGATTTAGGACATTAAATAGTATAAGCTGTGAGATAAAAATATTTGGTGACATCTTTCAGAGTAACACCCAGTGCACTTACCATGCAGCTGCGGTCACTCCATGCAACCGTCTCTATATAAATATTTGGCTGCAAAAGGACACTGTCTGGGCAATTTGACAGATATGGACCTAGCAATCAGACTGGTCTATGCAAGTTTCTTTCCCCCATCACTTGTGTAAAATGTCTGTGTTTTCCCCTTTGACACATGGCAATTCCTTCTTGCTCTTTCTCTCTTCCATCTCTCCTAGGTTTTTCCCACGTTTTATGTTTTGCATTTTGGATAGAGTTGACCCAAACCCACAACTCTGAGTGTCTTCAAAGAGCTCCAGTGACCCAGGTTTCATCAAATGCTGGTATGGATGAAGCTGTGCTTGAAGAGGCAGTCAACAGCTTTGGTATTTCCTGGTGTTTGCAGTGTGCGTGCTCTAAACTGGAATGATGGACACGTGAGAGGGCATATTTAGGGGCTCTAGTACTGTAAGTTTTTGAAACCAGCAAGACAAGCTCCAGAAGTTCAGAAATGAGACAAGTCCATTCTGGTGGAATTCTTTGTTACCATGCACCACACCCAGCAGCAAGGGGGTAAGTGCATTTGGAAGAGCTATTAATGAATTATGAGTCTTTTTCTGAGTTCATTTGCCTGCCCGGGGCTGGAACACCCCGTTTTTGGAGAGAAAAGAAAACTTTAAGGTCTAAGAACCTGGCCTCTAGTTCTGTCTTGAAGCATTGGGACGACCGCTCATTCCCAATATTGAGGCTGATATAGAAGAGCCTTGAACTTAGAATTCATTTCTGGTTGTTTATTTTGGAACTGGAGGGTTGGATCTGAGATTTTCGTCACATTTTTGGGGGGTTATAATTGGCTAAACTTTGGAAAACCCATATTTTGACACACTATTCTGTAAAGAGGGTTTCAGATTATTTTAGAGATTTAGGTGGAAATTGAGTATATAACTATTGAAAGTATCACTGTAATCTTTTGTAAAAAATGCAATTTGTATTCCCCGTCCTAGAGAAATAATGACAAAATATTGGTAAACTATTAGTTTTGCTCAAGTCAACTATTTACTATAAAAGGATAGTTCAACCTTTAAATGCAGCCATATGTCGTATATGTCTGAGACAGCTGGATGATAAATGTTAATGGTTATAAGAAATATAGGTGACAACTGCACATGGTTGTAATGGCTAAGATATCTAAAAGGGCATTCATTACATGATATCTTCATATGATACCTCCTACAAAGCTCAAAAAATTCTGTTTTGCTGATGTGTCCCCTCAGAGTGTACTGAGACATTTCATCATTTTCTAGCTTTCATTATTGCTAAATCATCATTTTTCTCTGCAAGTATTTCTCTTTCCATTTTGATTGCGCTGATATTCTGTCTTTACTATTCTGAAGTTTTATTATGCTGTGTTCAGCTGTAGATTTATCTCTTTCCCTTATACTTTCATGTTTTTTTTTTTTACTCTTCCTCCATTTCTTTTAACTTTTCTGTCATAACTTCCATTTAATTCTCTGTGCTGCACTCTGCATCCTTGCTGATTGGATTCTCCATAAGCAATTGTTAAGGTTGGGGTGCAAGGTGTTTATTGGGAATCAACACCTGTGAAGGGGAGGAGAGGATGCCAGTGATGTAGGTGTGCCATAGCTTTTGCCAACCCAACAAAGAGCTTTGGAATGAATGTGTTCTACCAGAGTTTTCCCACATCAGGTTGAAGTGGCCATCTTCCCTTGCTCATGGAATGAAAACTGCCCTGGGACATGCATGGCTCTGGTGAGGCGCTCTCTGAAGATGAGGCAGAAGCAGACTTGAAGGAGATGACAGTGAGCTGTGTTCACTACAAACTCCAGGTAACACATCTTCCTTGGACCCCTCCAAGGGGTAGTGAACTACTGGTAGTGAATTACGGGGTAGTGAACTACTTCTTCTGATTTCTCTTTCACTTTACTAATTCTTTCTTTAACTGCTCCAGTGTGAGGCTTAACTGGTCTGTTGTAAAATATGTCAGTGACATATTTTATTTTATTAAGAACTCTTTATACATAGGGTCTCCCTGGTGGCTCAGGGAGCTGTCGGCAGCGCTGTTGTGAGTTTGACGCCCAGCCGGGGAGATGCCCACATGGTGTAACAGACCTCTCCTGCCTTGCCCACTATATTTCCAACTATCTGCCTGTTCTGCTCCCCACTCTGTCTCTGGTGATCCCTCTTGCCGGCCCACTCCTCTGGTCTATACCCCAGCTTGTATGCATAAATAATCTTAAAAAAAACCCAACTCTTTATATATAAATGTATAATACTGCCAATGATTGTAAAAACCAAGGAGTAATCATATACCTAGCTGTGTAAAGAAAAGGCAGTATTGCCACGCTTAGAGGAGTAGAAGTATACAAGTTAAAGTCTCTGAGCCCCATTGGGGTTCAGCTTCCCTGAGAATTCACAAGATCCCCTCTGGTTATTGCCTGGCAGGACCTTGAACCAGGAGCAGCAGAGGGAAGCTTGAGGCTTAGGACAGTCATGATACTTGGCTGGGCTGAATATTATCACATATGGCCAAGATGCTCCAGATCTGTCCTGTATCATCTCTACACCCAAATCAACCATTTCTTTGAGAAGCCCTGGTTTCTTCTAGTGGTGGAGAATACTACTTAAAAAACAAGTTCTAGGGTGATTGGCCAGATTCCTGAAGTAAAACTGGAGGAAAATTTTCTTCAGCTTCTGGCAAGGGGAAGGGAAAAGAATCATTTTGAAATACACCAGAGCACTAGCTTCTTCATAACAAGAGTTGCCTTCAGGAGAAACTAGTTAACCAGTGCTGAACCTGTTGGGGTATCACCAGAGCCTGGCTGACCTGGGGAAGGGAAATGTCCAGTTGCAGCACCCTCTAGCCACCTTGTCCAACCTATTGGGGAAGGGAAAAGCAGACACATACATGTGAAGTTCATAACCCAGAGCATAGACTGACTAAGAGACACAGAGCCTAGCATAGGACTACAGGACACTTCCCTTGCCTATAGGCCTCACCACCATGTCACTAAGAGTCTACTTCCTGCAGTTCCTGGTATATCATGTTCAGCTATCAAGAAAAAAATTATAAGGTATAAAATACAATTTGAAGAAAGACAGAGCAAGCATGAGAATCAGACATGGAAAGGATGTTGGAATTATCAGATTGAAATGTAAAGCCACTATGACCAATATGCTAAAGGCTATAATGGAGAAAATAGACAGCATGCAAGACCAGAGGGGAAATGTAAGCAACCAGCCAAAAAAGAAACATTAGAGATTGAAAAAAGAAATCAGTGTAACAGAAATGAACACCTTTAATGGGCTAATCAGTAGTCTGGACATGGCTGAGGGAAGGGTCTGAGCTAGAGAGTATATCTATAGACTCTTTGAAAACCAAAGAGCAAAGAGAACAAAGACCTAAAAAAAAACAAACAAAGAACAAAAAGTTTGAGGGTTGTGGGACAACTACAGCAGGTGTAACATATGCATAATGGGAATTCCAGAAGGAGAAGAAAGAGGAACAGAAAGAATATTTGAAACAACTGTGACTGGGAATTTCCTCCAAATTAATGTCAGATGTCCAACCCAGGAAGTTCATAGAAAACCTGAGGTAAATGCCAAAAATATCCTTCACTTTTACATACTTTCTGCAAACTACTGAAAGTCAAAGATAAAGAGAAATTCATGAAAGCCAGAGGAAAAGTCACCTTAATCACAGAAGAACAAAGTTAAGAATCACATCCAGTCTAACCTGCAGAATTTCCTCCATTCTTCCCCTTTCCTTACTTGTTACTCTCTTCTCTGACAGTGAAAAACCTGGTTCCCATTATCAAGAACTTATTACTTATTTGCTCCGTGCTGGAATATACAGAAAGTCATTTCAGAATTGCTAACTCACATTTGCCAAAAAAAGAAAGGAAAATGAAATTGAAATAAAAGAGGCAACTCATAGAGTCCAGTAATATTTTTAGAATTCTTTTCTCATTAACCCAATAGACTATAGTCTAAAATACCAGACTCAGTTCTTATTTTTACCCTGTTAGCATGGTTATGTTATTCATTGGAAATACAGTTCTGCCCATTTGCTTCTCTTTGCATTACCTTTTAGGATTTTTCTCCCTTATTGTTGATTTTATTTATTTTCTCAATGTCTATTTTTTTTTAAGATTTTTATTTTATTTAAGCTGGGGTACAGGCCAGAGGCATGGAGTGGCGAGAAGGCTCACCAGAGACAGAGCGGGGAGCAGAACAGGCAGATCAGAAATACACTGCTGAGGGGAGCAGCGGGCAAGGCAGGAGAGGTCTGCCGCACCATGTGGGAATCTCCCTGGCTGGGCGTTGAACTCACATCACTGCTGCCGACAGCTCCACAGCGCAGTGCTCAACCGCTGCGCCACCAGGGAGGCCCCTCAATGTCTATTTTTTAAAACATGTGAAATGTTAACATTAAAGTCAGAACTTCACAAACAAGTTTTTTTTTTTAAGATTTACTTATGCACACAAGCTGGGGTGCAGGCCAGAGGTGTGGGATGGTGAGAGGGTTCACCAGAGACAGCGTGGGGAGCAGAACGGGCAGATCAACCGAAATACACTGCTGAGGGGAGCAGTGGGTGAGGCAGAAGAGGTCTGCTGCGTCATGTGGGAATCTACCCCGCCAGGCATTGACAGTTCCACAGCACTGTGCTTAACCCTTTGCCCACCAGGGAGGCCCTGCACAAACAAGTATTTTGAGAGAAGTGTCGTTATCCAAGTTTCTCTATATTCTTTCTCGGCTTTCTACCTATTCCTGAAAGCAATCAAACACTAATCCTTTTTCTTCCTCTGTGTTTTTTGCACAAAAAAAGCTGATTGGTATTTGTTATTATTTTCTTTCATTTCTTACCAAAGGGATCGTACTTCAGGTACTTTTTTAAAAAACAGTGTTTTGAAAATCATTCCAATTACTTGATAGCCTTCTCATTCATTTTTATAACTGAATAATATCTCATAGTGTGTATGTAGCATGTTCATCAGTCTTTAGAATTTTTAGCCTTAGGTATTTTCCAATATTAAATTATTAAAAATAATGCAATGAATAACCCATGCATAGTATTTTCTTATTGTTTGAGATGTTTTTGCCAAGTAAAACAAGTACAAAGAGGCTTAACGTCATTGGTAGGTTCTTGAAAACTGACATTAAGTGAAAGGACGAATGAAAGTAAGTCTTCTAATAACATTGCTTCATTCAACTTCAGCTGGAATTGTGATGAGTTTTGCCCATTTTCCTATTGGATGCTTGGTTTCTGTAGGGTAAAGAAAGGAGTCATCGGATTTCCCCCCCCCCCCCATAATAGACCTCTGTAGGCCTACACGTGTGCCTGATGGCGAGCACCTGGAATAGGGTGTGGGCCTGTGTGAGTGGGCACACCTGAGCCAGAGACCGTGCTAATAAGAAGTGGCAGAAGCAGCAGCAGCAGGGGGAGCAGAGAACAGAGCGTGAAGCAGTGGGCCATTTGGGGTTCAGCGGAGACCATGAGAGAACACCTGAGAGCCTGAGAGAGTGAAGATTTGCCAGGGGCTGGGAGGCCTGCCAGCCTCCCAGCCCCCTTGCCCCCATCCCCCCCTCCCCGTGCCTTCCCTGTACCTGGCTGCCTCTACGAAAGACCATTAAAAGCTGAAAAAGGGGCCTCCCTGGTGGTGCAACGGATTAAGCACAGTACTACGAAGCTATCCAGAGCCACTGCAGCGTGAGTTTGATACCCGGCCAGGGAGAGTCCCACATGGCGCAGCAGACCTCTCCTACTTTGCCTGCTGCTCCCCTCAGCACTGTACTTCAGTCAATCTGCCTGTTCTGCTCCCCACGCTGTCTCTGGTGAATCCTCTCACCACCCCACACCCCTGGCCTACACCCCAGCTTGTATGCATAAATAAATAAATCTTAAAAAAAAAAAAAGCTGAAAAATCCACCAAGGGCTACAGGACTTCTCCTTCCCTTTGACCCATCTGCCCAGCTCCACAGTGAACCTATTCTCTGGTGTCTTTCTGCCCCTACAGTTGCCATTCCCATTAAAATTTAAAAGTCAGTGGGAGAGATACAAATTCCATGTGAATTCACTCATGTGGAAGGTAAACAACAACAACAGAGTCTTGGATTATAAGAACATGATGGGGATTACCAGAGGGGAGAGGGGACACATGCACTGGGCAGAGGGTCTGTTGTTTGGTGGTGGATGCACCTAGACTTTGGCGGTGACCACAGTGTAGTCTATACAGATGTCAATTATGATGCACACCTGAAAAATATTTTAATTTAACATTACTGCAATAAAAATGTCAAAAAAAGTTGGCTGGAGAATTTTAAGGGCCTGAGGTTAGTTGTGCTGGAAACGGAAGCCTAAGAGCTCATCACTCACGAGAGGCTGTGTGTAGCTCAGCAGCATCCGCTGGGGAAGGAGTTTGACTTCTCAGGTCTGGCACTTCAAACTGTGGCATCTTGGGCACCAGATCTGAGCTGAATCAGAACCTGCGTTTTAACAAGATCCCCCAGGTGATTTATATGCAGAATAAAGTCTGAGAAACCCTCCTCTCAACCACCTTGTAAAGGCCTCCTATTTCATCTCCCTTAGGGATCTGATAAAACAAGCGAAAGAGGATTATATTTCTTCAGTACCATTAACCCTAAGTGGTATCTGTATCTTAGGTGTTAGGTTAATTGCATGCCTTGTCCTGAATGCTCTTACTTTGAAGGGTTATGTCTTCTATTGATGTTACTTAGTGGAATTTTTAAGAGGCAGTTTTCTAAAATTTATCGGCCGATTTTTTTCAAAAACAAGTATTATAAGAAACATTGAAAGAATGAAGTACAGTGTAGTGATTCCTCAAAAAATTAAACAAAATTACCATATGACCTGGCAATTATACTTCTAAGTAAAATTGAAAACAGAGACCCTAACTGACATTTGCAAATCCACATTCACAGCAGCATTATGCACACTAGCCAAAAGGCATACATGGCTCTTTGGATGAATGGGTAAACTGCGGCATGTTCACGCAAAGGAATATCATTGCTTAGTGAAATAGGCTACACACAAGAGGATAATACTGTACAATTCCCCTTAAATAATGTGCCTAGAGCAGTCAAATTAATAGAGACAGGGCCTGGGGTTGGGAGGAATAGGGAGTTAGTGTTTAATGGGGACAGGTTTTGGTGGGGGTGACGGAAAGTTCTGGAAATGGATGTTGGTGGTTGTTGCACAATAATATAAATGCACTTAATACCACTGAACTTTACATTTAACAACTCTTTCAAAAGTTAAATTAATAAACCTTATATTATGTATATTTTACCACCATAAAAAACCCAAAGTCTATTTCATCAACCATTAGATTTTAAGAAACTTCAGAACTTTGTTATACAAAGTTTTATTTCTAGGAATGAATTGTATACAACAGAGTTCAGCCTTTTTTTTTGTAAAATAATTTTTTCATAGGAAAAAATACAAAAGATGCTTATTTTAAAAAATCCAATCAATGCAAGGATGTACTATCGAATGAAATTCTCCTCCACCCTTCCCTACTACCCAACAGAACTGGCTGCTCCTTACAGGTTACTTTTTATTTATATTAAAAACAAATCATTTCTTTCAAGCTTTACTCGGAAAAGTTTTTAAATTATGTGCCATTAAGACCCATGCAAATGCTAAAGCAAACCTAACAAGGAAATGATGCAATAAGAGTTTATCATTAAACTATGGAAAAATGCCTGAATTATAAATATTTGGGTGGAGTACAGTTATTTGTATGCAAATTATTAAAACTGGCTGCAATTATATTTCATTTCCACTGCTCCTAGTATCATTCGCAACAGAAAAGAAGGCTTTCTACCTATAGTTTAGGAAAAACAAAGATGGGGTTACTTCCTCAAGCTAAAGTAGGTGGGTGTATCCAATACCACTCCTTAAACACACCCATCTGATGGGGCCAGAGGTCAGCCCCCACCTGGAGCTGAAGCTTCTCTTCATTAAACTGCACTTCTCTCCAGCTGATGCAAGAACTCGCATAATTCTGGGCTCTCTGGTGGGGATTAAAAATATATCCTTTGGTGAGTGTTAGTTTCCAAGGGCTGCTATAATAAAACACCACAACTGGATGGCTTAGCACAACAGAATTTATTCTCTCACAGTTCTGGGGACTCAAAGTCTGAAATCAACAGGGCTAAGCTTTCTTCAAAGGCTCATCCCACTTCTGGTGGTTCACAGGAACCCTTTGTTTTCCTTGGCTTGTAAATGCATCATTCTGATCTCTGCCTTGTCCTGGGGGCTGAGGGGTGGCTTCTGCCTGTGTGTCTGTGTCTCATAAGACCATAAGCTATATCAGGTCTAGCCTGACTCCATCTTAACTTGACAGCATCTGTGAAGACCCTATTTGCAAATAAGGTCACCTTTGCTGGTGCCAGGATTAGGAATTCAGTGTATCTTTGGGGGACACAAAATTCAACCCATAATAGTAAGAACCTAGCTTCTGCTCAAACTTAAACTTGACAGGTATACCCGTTTCTAAAACAACAGCTCACCAGGAAGCAGAGGCACCGCCCTGGGTGGCCAAAGAATCCACCTTCCTGGGCTTGGGCATCTCCTGCCTCCTTCTCTGAACTTGCTCTTGGTTGGACGCTGTCTGTCAGTGAGAACCCTCAGCACACGACAAATCGTCCCCTGCTTCCTAAGTGAAAACCTGCTGATTCTAGAACACGAGTCAGCAAGTACAGTGATGAGGTACTCGAGCGATGAGGGACGGCAGAGATGCAGCGGGCGTGAGGAGCGGGTTTGGGGAACTTTTCACTTTACAGACACCTGGACTCTTTGTATAGTTCTTAAAACAAAAAGAGAAAAGAAAACCGCACAATCTTGTGTGCTTTTGCTGTTTTCAAACTTAGAAAGTTTGCTGTCTCTGGAAGTAAATCCAGGTCAGACAGCGAAGTTATGTAGCAGGGAGGGTAACGGTCTGTGCGGAGACTTCTTGCGAGAAGCTCAGAGTGGAATATTAATGTATGATTCTCTAGCTAGCATCTCGTTCAGGGAAGAAATAACCGAGTCGTGAGAGGTGTAAAGACGTGTCAGGTCTAACGAAACAGCCCAAGTTCACCCTGCCTTTCACGGGGAGGAGGGCTGCGCCCGCCCTACGGGAACAGTGTTCAGGCAGTCCCTCGTTTCTCAGAGGAGGAAACCGGTTAGTGTGTGATTGTGTTTATCATCACACCTCACTTGTTTTGTTTAGCTTCGTGCCTGTCAGGCTCGCTCAGTGCCGCATCCAGCGTCCAGCCCACTAGGCAAACAATCCGGTCCAGCAAACATTCCCTGAGTGTCCACTGCATGCCTAGCCCAGTTCTGGAGGCCAGCCCAGCCCAGCCAGGGCAGGACGGCGGCGTCGGGCTTTCAGCGTTAGATTGGCACATTCCCTACCACTCTGGAGTCCACTTGGGCCAGCGTTTGGCTTTCCCGAGCAGTGGGAAATCTTGGGGGCTGGGGGGGGGTGGTGGATCTCTGACACCTCAGGCCACTTGGGAGGGGGGGAGGCGGGGATTCCCCTGAGGCCGGGGTCCAGCCCAGCGTCGGGAAGCCTCCTGGGCAGGTGAGGAGCTGTCCATCATCGGACGATGGGTGCGGCCTGCACATACCGGCCAGTCAGCAGAGCCGCCCTAAGCCGGCCCTCCGCCCCCTGAGCACCCGCCCGAACGCGAACCACTGAGCATGCGCCGCGGGCCCAGCGCAAATCCGCCCTCCCTGCCCGGGGTTAGGCGGCTCTGGGAGTCCTAGAAAAAGGGGGGCGGGGGTACGGAGATCGGGCAGTGGGCACCCTCAGTGACCCGGCAGCCGGGAGGCCGGGTGAGGAGAAGGCTCCTCAGCGTGGCGGCTGTTGTCAGCCGCCGCCAGCTCTTGCACCACGCTGTGTCGCGGGCTCCGCGCCTAGAGGTCCCGCCCGGCCACCGAGGGGCGGCGGCCGGGCTTGGGGCCCCCCAAGGCGTGACCGGCCGTGCCCGGGGCGGCGCGGGCACGGCGCGCGCTCGGGCCCGTGCAGCTTCTTGCCCTGTTTGCAGCGGTGACAGGCGAGGCGTAGAAGTTTTGCCCGCGCCTGAGGTGACGCAGCAGGTCTTCCTGCGGGCCGGGGCTGCGTGACTCCCGGAGCCCGTCAGCCGCGACCGTCCCGCCTCCCGGGGCGCGCCCCCCTGCTCGCAGAGGCTCCCCGCGCCGGCCGCCTCTGGGTGCCCAACGGTGGCCCGCGGCCGAGAGGAGCTGCCACAGTGCGGGCGGCCTCCACCCCGAGCAGGGGCGGGCTAAGGGCCACCTTCCCGAAAACTGCCCCGGGGGGCACCGCGCACACCACGCCCCGCGCACCACGGCGGGGAGCTAGGCGCCGCCGAGCCCCGACCCGGCCGGGGACCTCGAGGTCACCGAGCTCGCAGGGCACCGCGGGCAGGGAACCCCGGCACCCCGCCTGTGCGCCTTCCCTGCCGCGGCGCAGCCCTCGCACGGGCCTTCGGACGGGCGGCCGGGGGGGCGGCCCGGCCCGAGCGGAGGCGCCCCCGGACCTCCCGCCGGCCCAGCCCGAGGCCCCGCACGCGACGCGCTGCCAGCTGCCTCCCGCCGCCCGGTCGCGCCGACCTGCCGAGCCCGCCGCCCGCCGGCCCCTCCTCCCGCCCGGCCCGCCCCGCCCCGCGCCGCGCCGGACACCCCGCCCCGAGGAGGCGGCCCGGCGAGCGGCCGCGCAGGGAGGCTGGTGGCATGGGGGAGCGGCGGCCGCAGCCACACGCACGGTCGCCGCCAGCAAGCCCCGGCGCGGCTGCGAGCGCTGGGGGCCGCGGACGCCAACCCGCGCGCCTCCGGGCGTGACACGGCGCGGAGGGCGCGGCCGGGCGGCTCGGCCCGGCGAGCGGCGGCCGGCGCGGGGGGCAGGGGGCGGCGGCGCGGGCCGCGGGCGGCCGGGCGCTCGGGGCGCACCTGGCTGCGGCGCGGCCGGCTGGGACCGCGGAAGCGGCGCGGCGCGGGGATGTCGCAGCCACCGCTGCCCCCCGCCTCGGCGGAGACTCGGAAGTTCACCCGGGCGCTGAGTAAGCCGGGCACGGCGGCGGAGCTGCGGCAGAGCGTGTCGGAGGTGGTGCGCGGCTCGGTGCTGCTGGTGAGTGCCGGGGCGCGGCGGCGGGCGGCGGGCGGCGGGCGGCGGCTACCTCTCTGCGCGCAAAGTCGCCGGGGCCTGCGGCCTTAAGAGGGGGCGGGATGTTGCCGAGGGGCGGAGGGGAAGGTCCTGGAGGGGCAGCAACTTCTCGGACCCCCGCCCTGCGTGCGGGGGTCCGCTCCTCGCTGCCGCCCCTTCTCTCCTGGGAAATGTCCTCAGAGTGTGATCGCCATCTCCCTCAGCACCCTCCGCGCCTCCTCCTCAGGTTATCGCTCTCTGCCCACTGGAAAATTACTTCCCCCCCCTAGAATTCTGGAGGGGCTTGGCACCTGTGGCCTGGAGGGGCCCGGAGGAGTGGAGGTGAGGGCTTCTCTTTCAGTCCGGAATGCGGGGTGGGAAATGACCAGCGGATCCTTCAGGTGGTCTGAGCTCACGAAGAAAAGGGGTTCAGCCTCCCGTCCTCCACCCCCACCCCGAGGCTGGCTTCCCGAGATTTGACCTTTTATGAAAGGTTAAGGGGCCTCATAGGCGCCCTTGGTAATTTCTGCATTGCTGCAAATTACTATGAAGTTCGGGATTGGGAGTAAGTGAAGCAAGCAGAGATGTATCTGGTGGGGGGAGAACGTCTTGAGAGCACAGGCCCTTGGATGTGAGGGGAATGAAGTTTAAATCAACTTTTCCGCTGCCAGGGCTGGTCCTGCTGTATTTGGAAACGCAGAGTCTCTGGGTGGTGCAGGAGAGGAACCTTGTGGGAGCAGCAGGGTGCTCTCCAGCGCAGCTGGAAACTTTTAGCAGCTCCTTGCCTCCAAGCTGGCATTTGTTTTTATTACACGGGGCTTGTTTGTGGGTGGGTGACTTTTGGGATGATGCAAGATCTGCCTTGGACCTGGTAACCCTGGCTTTGTGGCATGGTGGTGGGGGGCACGATGGGGGAGGGCCGAGCCCCATAGGCGCTGGGGCATCTTTTTGGTGGCAGATAGATGTCTTTCCTGAGCAGACACAGAAATACACGGATGACGTTTGTGGAGACTGGGAGTGAAGCTTCCCCGGTTTCCATACCCAGCTTACTCAGTGTGATTCTTCTCTTAGTTGCCAGCTCTGCCAGCTCATTCCAGGTTCCCAAACTCCATCCATTTATCTGTAATCAACAAAGATTTATTTTCTCTCTTGCTGAAGTTGATCCACTGATGGTCAGGCATAGGTTAGGAATTGGGAACACACAGGAACCTGACCATCTCTTCCAAAACCCAACCAAACTTCCCTTGCCCTGGCCTAAGAGGGCTCCTGCACCTTTTTGACCGTTGCCACTTGTATACATGAAGGATTAAGCCTGAAACATCTGTGGCATCTTTTCTTTTTTTAAAGATTTATTTCTTTATGCATACAAGAGCTGGGCTGTAGGCCAGAGGTGGGGGTGGTGGTGGTGAGAGGATTCACCAGAGACAGAGTGGGGAGCAGAACAGGTGGATCTACTGAAATCCACTGCTAAGGGGAGCAGCGGGGAGACAGGAGAGGTCTGCTGCGCCATGTGGGAAGCTCCCTGGTTAGGGATGGAACTTGTGCTGCAGTGGCTGTGATAGCTTCATAGTGCTGAGACTTAACCCGTTGCGCCACCAGGTTGGCCCTGTGGCATCTTTTCTGTGCCCACATGAAACTTAGTTCTTTTCACCAGGGCTGCTGTCTATATCAGGGATTTAAGGCCAAAGAAAGAAGAGTAAATGAATTGCATGACTGTGCCATCTTTTCAAAAATACTGGCAGGAGGACGCACTAGTGTAAAAGCTCTAGGTTGAGCACAGGCGTACCCCATAGGCACCCCCACTGATCACAACGGTCTGCGAGTATCTGGCCTTCCTGGCGGAGGATGGCCTGACTGTGTCCCTTCCCCTGTGTGGCATAGTCCTACCGCCTTCTGTCATGACACTTTCACAGTCCCTCTGTATTCCCTGGGCACCTTTAAGCGTGAACAGCCAGATGCCTGGCTGGTGCCTCTTTTCAGTTGTCTGAAACCAGAAAGCAGGTGGGCCCACTTGGGAGTATGAGAGCTCCGGGCCGAATGGAGATGCATTGCAATAGTTTTGCAGTGCAGGAGGAGAGATTTGGGACAGCTCACAGATGCTAAAAATTACCTGTCAGCTCGCCCTCCCGCCCTCCTGCCCTCCCGCCAGGTATTCGGCCTCCGCCTGCCTCTTCTTGCTGCTCCCTGTGGTCTGCCAGGAAGCCACAGCAGGTGCATCTGCCATACAGGTTCTGGCTCAATTTACTTCTAGGAGGATCTAAGGAAGGTCCCCCTGATCCTCGCAGGAGGTGAGCCAGCTTGCCTGGCAGCCTCTCACTGCTCTGCCACGCGGGCAGCTCTCATCCAGCACCACCAGCATTTAGCTGACTGCAAAAGCCATTCTGCAGACAGACTACAAGGAAGAATGAACAGGGTCTGGACTTAACTAGCTCTTCCCACGCTTTGAGTATTGATGAGTGGCCACTACTGAGATCAGAAACAACACAATTAAATAGTCCAGTGGGCAATAAAGGCCGCAATGAAGCAAACAAATGGTAAAATGTAAAAGCGAGGGATGCTCATATGTTTTTCATTGTTCATTAGTTCCATTTTTCATAGGCTTGGGTTTGCCGGCCTTTAAAAATGATTTAGTATTAATTTGTTTGAAGAGCTTGAAAATAAGCATAGGAAAATGTAGAATAATGTAATGAACACTTATAGGCCTTTATCCAGATTCGGTAATTGTCAAGATTTTGCCAAAGTTGCCTCAACTGTCCCCTTTTTCCTTTTTTGTGTGGTTGTTTTCGGCCTCCCATCATTTCACCCCCTGTATTAGTATTGTTTTTAAAAAAACAAGAATATTTTCTTACCTGACTATAATGCCATTATGATAAAATTCTTGATAATGTAGTGATATAATATTCGGAATTCCCATTTTGGAGAAACTTGGGAAAAACATGTTTGATTGGTAGTTTGCCCCCTATCAAGATCTAAACAAGGTTTGTGGACCTTTTCAAATGTGGTTTGCTCTTTTCTGAACCTTAGAATTATTCATGATGGAGAGAAGCTGTTAGCATGACTGAGGGGTACTCCGGGGGCCCCAAACTGAAGGGGTCCAGCCATCCATGCATACAAAGGCAAAGCAGCCTTCCAGTGTGGAAAAAACAGTAATAGAATTAGTGTGCATCAAGAGAGAAGAAAGCATATTAGTTTCCCATTAAAACACCCCAAATGACCCATCCCCTCGTGGGCAAATGCTCAGTCAGACGGGTCTGCCAAAGCAGGGCTGCTTTGCTAAGGCACCTTCTGGTGGCGAACCCCAGGAAGGGGGGGGCAAGAAGAACCAGGCAAGTCTGGGATGAAAGGAGCCAAATCAGAATACACATTAAGGGCCGCCAGTGTTATCCTCCCGATGTGTTTCCCCCATAAGTCAGGTGTCTCTACAGGTCTCTCCACGCATCTCCTGCGTCTCCTTCCCAGCACTACCAGATTGCAGTCAGGGTGCAGAAGCAAGAGCTCTCCCTAGCTTCTTCCTGAGTCTGCCTGTGTTCCCTGTATATATCAGTAGCTTCACCTATATATTCAGCTCCACCCCTTATTAAAGTGTGTGGGGGGGTACACCGTACCTCCCCCTTTTATGGAGATTTCTCTGGAACAAAGCCTTTGGGGTCAGAGGTCCCAGGTGTTAATCTTACAGGTTTAGGAGTTCTGAGTTCACTGCAGTCAGAACACCCAACTCTGCCCCCTGCCAGCTGGGCTGCCTTTGGCCTGTGACTTAACCTTGATGTGCCTAGTGTCCTCACTTGTGAATAGAGCTAATATTCAGAATCATCTGATAGGATTGTCAGGAGGCTTAACTCAGCAGTCTAGGCGAAGCCGGTTGTGCCTGCCTTGTCTGTTCTAGCAGCTGCTTAAGTCTCCTTGGGCACAGCTCAACTTCCCCGAGCCTAGGATTCCCTGTTGGGTTTTCTTTCTAGTGAACTTTCCCCCACCAGGCTTTGAACCTCAGCCTCTTTGAAAGGTGTATTGGAGGTGTTACTTGTCACACTCCTTGGTGAAGAAAAAGTAATTTGTGCTTTTTGGTGAGAAGAGAAGAACGCTCACAACAGCAGATACAACTTTTCATGATTTAGGTTAGTCGGAAGGGCACTGTGTTCGAAATATACCCAAGTGCAGAAGAAAAACAAGAACTCATTCCCTGGGCAAGGTTGAGTTGTGATTGCTTTGGGGACTTCTGAGGGAATTTTTAAAAAGATTTATTTATTTATGCATACAAGAACTGGGGTGTAGGCTAGAGGTGTGGGGTGGTGAGAGAATTCACCAGAGACAGAGTGGGGAGCAGAACAGGTGGATCTACTGACGTACACTGCTGAGGGGAGCAGCCATTGAGACAGGAGAGGTCTGCTATGCCCTGTGGGTCAGCTCCCAGGCTGGGGATCGAACTCGTGCCGCAGTGGCTGTGGATAGTTTCATAGTACTGAGACTTAACCCCCTGCACCACCAGGGAGGCCCTTCTGAGGGAATTTTACTTTGGGCTGCTTGGATGTCTGAAAAGTAGCACCACCGTGGCCTAGGTCTGTTAGTATACTACACAGGGCCTGAGAATACCCTTTCCCTGGACCATTTGTGAAAACACTGTCCCAGGTCCTTTGCATATCCCCAGCGCTTGGCTGTTGATGTCCATCTTCTGGCTGCTGACCTCCTTCCTGATTTTCTCTCAGTATGTTCAGCTTTAAACTACTTCGAGGTCAAGCCCCTGTCACTACCTCCTTGCTCCCTCCTTGAGACCCCACAATATGAATGAAATGAAACTACTAAATTTTCCTTCGAGATGCTGGAGGAGGATGGACAGAAGGGGGTGGGGGCATGACAGTCTAGTGCCTGCCTCACCCTCCCAGTTCAGTCACCTCAAGATTCGAGTTTTATCGGAGATGATGCGAGTCCCCAGGGGTGGTGTCCTTGAAATCCCCAGGAAACGTAAAACTTCGTTTTGGCTGTCATTTCAAATCAGGTACGTTAGAAAATCAGCAACTGAACTGGCCTGAACTTGCCCTCACTGTCTTTCTCCACCCATTAGTGTCCAGAATACAGGAAGCAGGCGAGGCCCATCCCCCGCTAGATAATCAACCATAGGTTCCGGTCCGGATTCTTTGTTTTCAAGTCCATTTGAGTATCAGGAGACAGGAGGACATTATTAATGCCTTGAATTTGAACAGGGAGGGAAGGAAATGTGAAATCTTTACAGTTTTGCCCTGGCAGAGCAGGCTTTGCCCGAGGGGCATAGGTGCTGCACAGTGGACCAGCTAGTCATGTACAAAAAGATGGAGAACGGTACGAAGGAACACATTTCTTTGTTACTGGTTGTTTTTTTTTTTAAATTGAAATGATGTTGCATTATATGACCAATGCATAAGTTTCAGGTGCATGGTCCAAAATGAATGTGTGTCTATGCAAAACTAAGAGAAACACCTTTAAGGGGTCAAATGCCAAGTTCAGCAGCTCGATGAAGATAAACTAACAGGAACTGTTGTACTTGAGAAAGCCTGTATGAGGAATTGCACTGGACCTGGAAGAGGAGAGATAAGAGATTTTTCCAGAAAAGAATGAGAGTTTGAGCACATCACTTGGAACGCCTGCATGGGCCAAGCAGCTGCAGAGCAGCTTGGGCAAAGGGGCACATTTTAGAAGGAGGAGAAGTTTTGAGAAATCCAGTTGCTAAGTTTGGGAACAATTTAAATGATTGGCTGAGAACGCATCATAAAATAGACTTTTTCTTGTCTTTTGGAAACCTATTTGGGAAAAGAGCTTCCAACCAGCTCATGAACATCTGCTTCTTAGAAAGCGCTTCCTCTACATGTAATCTTGGGGGTAAATAAGGTGACAGTTTTGTGTCACGCAGGCCTGAGGACAGGAGGAGAGGTCTGTGGCCTGGAAGAGAAAACCCAGAAACAGACCTCCCTGTGTGGAGGTCTTCTGGGGAGCAAGTGAGTGAGTAGCACCTAGTGTGGTGGGCGTACCAGGTGGTGAAGGGTGCTGGTGAAAAGCAGTGGTAGATCCTCATTCTGTCACCTCAATTTATATCATCTAAGTTCAGTTGTCACGAAAATGAGTGACATGCAAAATAAAAGAAACAGCATAGGTCATGGGTGAATAATCAGGTAAGGGTGGAGAAGCTTTCTGAAAGCATGAAAGTAAGGAGAAGACCAGTTTGGCCTGGGCTTGGGAGCGTCTCTGAGGCACCAGGACCTGGAACAAGTTGTTTTCTCCTACGCCTGTTTGTTCCTCTGACAATTGGGATTGTCAGGTATTATTATCTCAGGTTTAAAAATGAAGATTAAATAGTGTTATAAAGTACTTAATAGTAAGTGCTTCACATGCAGCCTCTTATTGTGTTAATAAAGGGGAAGGTTGACTATCTTAACTAAAGGTGCCTGGAGCCAGCTCCGACTGTGACCTCGGACGTGTGTTAGGACTTTGCCACCCTGGAGGCGAAGCCACGTCAGGTCACACAGCTGTCAGTGGAAAGAAGGCCTGGGTCTGGACCTGCACACTTGGCCTTAGACCACGTGTCCTCACCCCTCCTGCCTCCCCTGTGACCCCTCAGGTCTCCTTTATGTCACCAGCACGCTGCAGTCAGTCAGCAAGCTTAGAAACAGCTGTCCTCTGTGCGTCTCTATCTCCGACGCTGTGATAACTTTTTAACATATTGAGAGTTCCTATAAATCGATTTAAAAAAATTCCAGTAGAAAAATGGGAAAGGACCTTCATAGGCAGTTTCTCAAAGAAAGGAGGACAGTTAGCCAAAAAATGGTGGAGAAAAAAAGTTCAGCCTTGTTAGGAATGAAGGAAACATTAATTTAGATGAGGTGCCATTTTTGCTGGATAATTTGCAGAGATGGACCAGTTGTGTGCAAGACTGGGCACCAGCGCCCAGCCCCTTCTCACGGTCTTTTAAAAAATTTTTTATTTAAATGTATATATTTTTATTGTTATTTATATCTTTTACATTTTATATTCCCCTTGGGTAACCCACAACCAGTTCACCTGTGATCCATCTCCATGGTCCCTTGTGTCCTTTTCTACTCCATTTTGTGCCCTTACTCTCCCACCCACCCACCCCCGCTGAGTGTCTCTCCTATTTGGTTTCCCTATAGTCCTGTTACAAGTGAAACCATTCGATGTTTTTCTCTTTCTGGCTTATTTCACTGAGTATGATCCCCTCTAATTCCATCCATGTCGCTGCAAATTGCATGTGTTTATCTTCTTTGAATACTGAAGAGTATTCCATTGTGTATGTGTACCACATCTTCTTGATCCAATCATCTATTTTTGGATATCTGGACTGCTTCTATATCCTTCTGTGGTCTTTTATGACAGTTGTGTCTCCTGAAGTTTTATGACATGACGGTGTGACCTTTTTGGACTTACACGTGTCTTGGGCTGTATTTTTCAAGAACCTCAACATGCTCCCATTCCTTGCCCACTAACAACTGTGGGGATTTGTGCTGACACTCCCCTGAAAGTGCTTAAAGCACAGTCTTTGAAGGCACAGTGTTGAGTGTTCAAGAAGAAAATGTAAAATTCTGACCAACTGCCAACTGCCTAAAGATCTTAACAGGATTCTAAATAAATTCAGAGCGGGGACTGTTTATGACCCACTGAGTTTTGCTTTAGTGGAATCTTGAGGAAGCTCTTCTGTGATGGTTTGGGGGGTAGGGGTCTTGTGCTCGAGTTCCTGGCTGGGGGCCAGAGCCCTGGGTTTGCTCACTTCTTTGCCATCAGCCACTGTGTGACAGTGGGGTGTGCCCCGCTGCCTGGCTTCTGTCCTCAGCCTGGGCCGCCTCAGTCCTCACCTGTCAATGAGTCACCTGCAGCATTTAGTACCTCCCTCCCTTCTGTGGGTCTCCTCCTTCCTCCCGATGCCTCTACCTTTCCTTGCTCTACTGTTTCCTTGCTCCATTCACCTCCCAGACATTCCTTGAGGACCCCTTGTCTGCCACTGGCTCCCAGAAGTTCATCTGGGATGAACTTCAGTGAAGGGCGCTCATGTCTCCTTTTCGCAGTTCTAATGCTTTTCCCCAGCTCACACCTGATTTTTGGCTCACCTGTCTGACGGATGTACTTGACTGTCTTGCCAATCTCTGCTCACCACTGTGAAATATTGTCACTTTTCACCTGCAACCAGCTATTCTCATTGCCTTCCTGCTCACTTTAGCAAGGGGGAGTGTGCCTTGGTCACCTGTTTTGAAATCTCTCACTCTTCCTGTCTCTTCTGTTCACCTCCTTTGCCTTCCTTGTCCACTCACCACTGCGGCCAGTGTGTTGTTTCTGCATCAGTCAGTGTGGCTACTGACTCCCAAGTCTCAGTGGCTTAAAGCAGAAAGGGTTATTTCTCCCCTGTGCTCCCTCTCCCTCTCCACTGTGGGGGCTGGGAGCCCAGTTCCTTGCTGCCCAGGGACCTGGTTTGCTGGGCCATGGTTGTGGATATGGTGGGTCCTTGATGAGGGGAAGGGACTGCCTCCCGGGGTCTTAAGCTTCCACCCAGCCTGTGTGGATGCAAAACAAGAGGCACAAGCACACTAGCTCCAAGGGCAGGATGGCAGAGTCCCGGCTGTGCGGAGAGCTGTGCGGAGAGCTGACACCTTTGGGGGCCAGCACTCACGCTTTGCTCCCTCCTGGTCACTGCATTAGGTGGGGACAGGGTCCCTCCTTTCTGCTCTTTGCTGCCATTCTTACTTCGTCCCCGCCTTGGGATAGAAGCTCTTTCCCTTGGGCCTTGAATGTTTTTAAACCAGGTACCACATGCTCACGCCCTCCTGCCGGGTGCTCTCCTGCCCCAGGACCTTGGCAGCAGCTCTTACTTCTTCCTGGGAGAACAGTCACCTCTTTGCCCCCTCCTCGGCCCCCACGCCTCTCCCCTTGGTTTGGGAGTTCGATTTGCACCTCCTTGCCTCCCAGGCGGCGCCCTCTCACCCGAACTGCTGCAGGCCCCGCGGGTTCACTTCCTGTGCACCACTCAGCACAATTTACATGTCTATTTGTGTACATTGGTTTAATGTGTTTTTCTTGCTGCATTCTTTTTTTAAATTTTTTATTTTTTAAATTTTTATTTCTTTTTTTTTGTTATTTATGTCTTTTACATTTTGTATTCCCCTTGGGCAGCCCACCACCAATTCACCATGGTTTCCTCAGTGCCTGGTGCATAGCTGGGGCTTAGTACATATGGTTTGGTTGAATGAATGAATTTTAAGGACTTTCCACTAGACGCGTCTCAGTTTTTCCTCCTCTTTGACTCCCTCTTGCCCCTCACTCCTCTCCCGTGCACCCACTTCTGTTTACTTGATTTTAGCCCCTCTGCCTCTGCTGGACAGCATCTCTTCATGTCATCAGCTTCTCATCGCCACCAGATACATCATGAGTGTGTCGCTTTGGGGCTGGCCCTGTGTTTAGAAAAAGCTGTTCGGGTTGTCAGCCTGTCAGATCTGTGTGGTCTTTGCGCAGGTTTTGGAAGCAGCCACACCTTTTGACACACGTAAGAGTCATTTCCTTTGTGAGTGCCTCTGCTTCTCCCCGCCCTGTCGAGCCCCCATGTGGGCAAGAATACATCGACATGTAGTGTGTTAGGTGTTCAGTAGCTCATTTACCTGAAAACAAAACGGAACTGCAAGAACTAAAGGCCGCTGGAAGAGTTTTCCTTAGGGCCATCCCGAGGCCTCCTGGGGTGCTGGTTTCTGTTTCCCTCACATTTTGGCACTTTGGCATTTTCATGGAGCCCTCGACTGCTTATCAGTGAACTGAGAGCGCAGGAGACTTAATCTCTGATCAGAACCCCTCACTGCCAAGTGGTTTGTTTGACTTGGGACCCCACCTTCTTTGAAGTTATCAGGAATAAAGGCAGTTAAGGGTATGGGGCAGGTTGGGGCACTGTCCGCTTTGGGAGACTGGCTGAGTCTGTGCAAGTGTCAGAGACATGGCTATTTATTTATTGCATTTATTGTCTATAGATTAACATCTGTTGAATGTTAACCTGAAAGTGAATCTGAAAGCAGATGTATAGGAACTGCCCAGGGTCGCCATTACCACATGAATCTTATCCTTAACTTCTGATTACGGCACTTAGATATTATGCTTAGGTTCACATACTCTATTTTCACACGGTTTTGTCCTAATAGAAAATACGTATTATGTCATGTGGATGTAGTGATGTTCTAAGGAAAGCTGTTTTAACACATGAACTTAACAGATTATGGACAATTTGTGTGGGATGACTCACTTTTCAAAGAAAGCATAGCAGGACTTTGCTTATGCGAAAGTTTTATGAATTCACAGATGCTGTAATAAACCATTTCCTTTTGTTTTGAGAATAAGTTAAATATCAGTTGTTTAGTCCCTGAATTCTAGAACGTGGTGATATAGCCAAGTTTCTATTGATGGGGGCTTGTTCATGCTAGGGTGACAGTGGAATATAGTACAGAAGATCTGAATCCAGGAGGTTCTAAAACCAGCTCTTTTGAGACTCTCCTCACCCCGAGAGGACATCTAATAGCACGTACCCCATGGAACTTGGTGAGGAGTAAACGAGCAGATAAAACTGCAGCACTTAGACAGGACTGGCGCGTGGTAGCAACCGTGAGTGCAAGCTTTTGCTATTTACCAGGTGACCTAGTGGACCTTCCAGCAGTCCCTTATGGGGAATTTGTAATATTGGGCAAAATGAAGCAGTGTACAGAAATATGTATGATCACAATGGTGTGAGGAATAACCACTGTGTAAAAAAGGTTGGAAGGAAATATCAAAAAGGAATGATTTATCCTTCATATATTCTAGTCTTTCCTAATTGTTCTATCAAGAAGTCTATCAAGAAAATAAAACAGTATAGGAGGACAATTTTGGTGCTGACACTCCAACATCATAGCACCTTTGCAGATAGGCATTTTATTATAAAGCTTATTCCTGATGTAGGACATAAACATGGATTTTGGTAGCAAAAATACTGTCTATCAGTCAAGAGCCCCACCTTAGAGGAAAGAGATCCAAGTAAAAGAATAAAGCCTTGCATTTGGCAATTTTAAACAGTTCTTTCAAAAACTCATCTTGCTTAAGCCGCTGGAAAATCTGATCGGGCATGGAGGGACAATTTCTGATTTTTCACTGAGGAAACTGCAGACCAGGGAAATCAAGTGACTCTTTTAAGGTCATTTGGCTAATAGTTAATTTTTTCCTGATACGATGGTGGGGATGATCTAGAAGCAACAAAGCATTGCCAAGTATAATTTTAAAATTGGAGTTTCTTGGATGCTTTAAATGCTTAATTTGACTCATTAGATATCTTTCTGGAAAGTACCATGAATTCTTAGGGTTGTTAGAAATCTGTGACGTGGTCTTCTGTGCAGAGGTCGTCTGGCCCAGCCTCCCAAGTTTACAGACGAGGAGATGTGCTGGGGCCTCAGGGCTGGCTGGTGTTAGACCAGAACAGAAACGAGTTTACTGGCTCTCTGTGTTTGCCACCGAAGCCAGGGAATAATTGAATTTACTTTGTTTACACTTAGGTCTCATCAAGTATTTTTACAGACCATAGTAATCAGACGCTAATCAGAATATGAAGCATGTACTTGCACCGTGGATTTTCTCCCAGTTTGAATATTTCATTCGTCCTAGGCCAGTTTGTAGGTGAAATTGACTTCTCCATTTCTGTTTAAACGGGTATTAGGAAAGATGAGAGGAAGAAATAAAAGAGCAAGAATTGCAAATGAATCTAAAAAAATCTTAATATTGTTGAAGAATTAACTTAGTAGTAGAATCATGTTATGTAGGGACAGAAGATCATGATTTTATGTATACTTTGGTTGAAATAATTATTTTAGGATAGAGAAAAAGCCTTCCCTGACTTATTAACCTAAAATCCTTTAATGCAGAATAAGCTGTTAATCTAAGTCATTTTACCTTTCAGGCTGTTCTGTTTGGGCTAAAGTAAATATTCAGCTATAAATGGCAGTTTGGTTCAAATTGTATTACACAGAAAGAGTTGCATTTCTAAGATTGTTTATGGAACTTATTTAATCTGTCATTCTAACATATTGCTGTTTTCTTAAGTAGAAAGCAGAGTTACTATGGTGATCACAGGGATGCCATAATATTTATAGTATATTAGATTCATGTATAAACTATTATACTAACTAGAATTTGCACGATAGCTTATCTCTTAGGTAAACTTTTTTTCTTCTCTGGCTTTTAATATGTTCACTAAACTATTTAACTTTTCTTTATTCTTTTAAAGAAAACTTCACAGAAAATGTTTATTTTTTCCAGAAGAGCAGATATAATTGCTGCTTTATGACTTTTCCTTGAAATAAGAATGTGAGCATTTAAGTCTCTTTTTTTTGGAGCTGATTTTGTGAAAAATGAATTAATGTATCAAAATTTTAAAGGAACTTAAAACCACTGGAAGCCATGAGAGGCACAGGTTCCTGACTAAGTAGTAGCTTCTCCTGGAGCAGCTGACACAGTTGGTGGACCCAGTAAGCACACTGATGCTGGGGCTTGCCCTGGAGGAGGAGGACCAGCAACACATGGCTGTTATATGGTACACATCCCGGTCTAGAGTTGCAAAGCTGGGGGAGGAGGTTGAAGATTAGGGGATCTGGAGATGGGGTGGTGAGGATGGCTCCTTTGGTAGATATGGGGAGCCCCATTTGAGAAAGGAAGTTCAGAATAGCTTCAGAATCAAATTCTCCAGAATTTGAGAGTGGCAGGTGTCTTTGATGACTTCTGTTGTTGGAAATTGTCAGGAAGAATGCTGACTTCCATCTTTGAATTGTGGTCTTGTGCCTTGAAATCCTCCACTGGGAAATAAGCCCAAGCAGGGAACAGGGGAGGTCATGGCGAGTGCAGATGGAGCGCTTAGGAATGAGGTCAGCTTTCTGGGAAGTAGGACCATGTGAGACCTCCACATCTCTCGGCATTCAGGATCCAGGAAACGCGCAGCTGGGTGTGCCTGTCCATGTAGGAGTGGCGATGCGATGTTTCTCTCCTGAAGATCCTGGGTGAGGATAGAGGGCTCTCCGTCATGGTTAAGAGAGCAGTGAGGACGGGTTAGAGTGGTGGGAGGGAAGGCTTTTAACTTTTATGATAATGTAACTTAACATCCTAAAGAATTCTAAAACTGAGAGTTTTAGTAAAGCACATGTAGCGAGGGGGAGCAGACAGAACATTTTTTAAAAGATGTATTTCTCTTGGTAACTAGACTCTGGCTCCAGGTGCAAAGAACCCCACCCATCCCCCAGGATGTAGGGATGTTGGTCTTATGTTCTTCATTGTCCCAGAAGCTGTATTAAACTTACAGCATCACATTAACATGCCAGCCTCCTGATACAGTTGTATGTCCTTTTAGTTAGTAATGTAGCAGTTTAGCTGAGGGTACAAGGGCTATCGAACCTCTGCTTTCTTCAAAACTAAAAATGAAACTAATTTTCACAGTGCTCTAGATTAAAAATAATCTGAATTGATCAAGAGAACTTTGCATGAAAAGAAAATTCAGGTTTTTTGGCAAAATTGCAAGGTGCTCTGCACCACTGGGTGCAGATCTGCATGTGACTGATGTCTGGGCTAAAAGTGACAGTAAAAGATACTAAATTTTAGCCATGGGGGCTTTAGCAGAAAGGTGACAGCCGCTGATTTCAGTTAGGCTAGTGACCGCATAACTGATAAGGCACTAGGGGTTGTCGTTTCTAGAAAAAAAGCACAACTTTTTACGTGCAAAGAAAACATTATGGCATATCTGGGCACATCCTCTGTGTACTTTAAATTACCTTTAAACGATTTTAGCAGATACAATGTAAAGGCTGTATAAATAGTGGATACACCATGTTGTTTAGGGAATAATGGCAGGACAGAATCAGTAGACCTAAAGACAAGGTAGGTGTTTTCTCTCTGCAGTGTATGGGGGAGCCATGGCTGTGGACGATCCAATGTAGATAGATTTTTAATTTCACATGCATCAAATTAATTGAATGCACTTGTTGAGTCCCTGTTAAGTGTCAAACTCTGCACTAGGTGCTTTGGAGAACCAGGAGAAGACAGACAGACCTGCCCTACCTTGTTGCAGATGAATGGCTTGATACACATTTACATAGAAGGGTGCATGGGGGGAGCTGTAAGTAAAGTGCCCAAGGGTCCTCGGGGAGAGGGTAGTTCCAGTTGGGGAATCAGAAAAAACTTAATTAAGGAGATGGTGTGTGCAGACTGGAGAGATGGCGGGTGTTCTAGCTAGAGGGATCTGTGTGAGGAAGTCGTGGGGTGATCTGGGGACCAGGAATTAGTTGAGTCTGGCGAAATGTAGGGTTGGGGTGCGCAGATTTGGGTCCCCTGATTTGGGGGAGGTGGGCAGCATCCGTGCTGGGGGTGTTGACTTCATTCTTTGCCACGGGGCTTTGAGCTGGAAGTTGCCAGGGTGGGAGCTTTGCTGTAGGAACGTGGGGACCATGGAGAGAGCACGGTGACGGGTCAGTGAGCACAGAGCTGGGGGCTTTGCTGTCACTTAGGAGACTTTGCTGTCATTTACGTGAGCGATAATGAGCAGGAGATCAAGTGAAGAGATTATGTGCAAGAGGTACAGTTGGGAGAAAGGCGATGGGTATTTGAACCTGACGAGTGATTTATTTGCTAAATATTTACCAACAATCCTCCCTCTGCCCTTAGCAGGGTGAGCTGGGTCCTCCCTGCCTCGGTGAGGTTGGGAAGATGGAGCCTTAGATTTCACCAGGGAGGTGGCGAGGCAGACATCTGAGAACACCAGGCCTGGTGGGGAGTGTAAATGTATCTGGTCTCTTGCTTGTAGAGAAACCATTGCAGACAGATGAGAATCTCATCTCTCATTATAAACCACCACCAGTGAAAGGAATGTGTGGGGAGCAGCCTTCAATTTTGAGAAAGTGTTTAGGGTAGAGCTTTCAAACCACCTGATGTCTTCTTTAATATACTTAAGTACTGGCCAGTGCCCCAAACCTGGAGGTCGACCAGTAGCTTCGCCGCGGTGTCTCCAGGGCTGACATTCTGACCTTACGTGTTCTCTGGAATCCCCTTTCCCTGCTCCCCTTCTCAAGGGAACAGTTAAAGAGACCTTTAAATGTGGTGGGTTTGTAAGCAATCATGGAGAGACAGTTATTTATTTATTTTAATTTTTTTATGGGTTTGAAGGATTTTTAAAGATTTATTTATTTATGCATACAAGCTGGGGTACAGGCCAGAGGCATGGGGCGGCGAGAGGGCTCACCAGAGACAGAGCGGGGAGCAGAACAGGCAGATCAGAAATACACTGCTGAGGGGAGCAGCGGGCGAGGCAGGAGAGGTCTGCCGTGCCATGTGGGAATCTCCCTGGCCTGGTGTCCAACTCACGTGCTGCTGTCGACAGCTCCACAGCGCAGCAGTGCTGCACCACCAGGGAGGCGTGAGACAGTTGTTTAAATAACATGCAGTGCATTTTGTCACTCTTTCATGGAGAGTCTATAGTGTGCTTGTCTTAGAGAAGAGGAAGTCAGCCTCACTTGGGAGGTGAGCCTCCTTCCCATATCCAGGTACACGCTGAGTCAGGATGCCTGGCTGTCCCTGGAAAAGCCCCTGGGGTTTCCTCTCTTGCATTTCCTCTGACCCTCCGTCTCTCCTGTTTGAAATCTCTCTTCCTCTGTTACCCCAACACGGTTGTTATTATCTGGCTATTTGTAGTAGTATAACATTGCCGTCATCATCATCATGATTTTTTCATGTCTTTCTTGCGCTGTCCCACATAACTTCCTGCCTTAGCTGTCTGTCTCCCCCCCGAGAGTGTAACTACAACCTCTGTCCTAGTAACTCACCCCCATGTCGCTGTGAGAAGCACAGTGGGAGGGGAGGGTGAGAAAAAAACCCCCCTTTCTTGTAAGCTCCCCAACATCACGTACCTGGGATAAGTTACCTGTAGACATGAAGAGTGTTTAGAAACCTTAGCAGTTTGACGGGGGAACTTTGAGTCCGTGGAACCGAATAAACACTTGAGGCTTGTAGTTTGTATGTCTTCGTTTTTCGTGGCATTTACTCAGTGTTCTGTGTTTTATGAGAGTGTGCTCGTGGAGGCTGGGGCTTCCCCACCGGGCCTCTGAGAAACCCCCTTGTAAGTCTGGGAGATGGGAGTTGGGGGTGTTTTAGTTTCCATGGTTGGTGTGGGGTGCACAGGCTGGGAGCAGGTGGCACTCATCTTAGCACCCGAGGGAAAGGGGGCTCCCTGAGATGGGGTCTGGGGACCTGGGAGGGGGTGCAGGCCTGCACGGAGTGGGTATTGTGTATATGGCCCTGTCGAGGGGGGCTTCTCATTTGCGTAGGGTCGCCCCAAGGCTATCATAGGGTCATTTCGGCTCCTTTGGGTGAATGGGGTACCCCACTATGGTGTCCCCACAGCCTGCTCCTCGCTTTTGTTTGTCCCTGTTCCTTCTGGCGTTGATACTGCCTCGGCCTCCTGAGCCAGCCTCCAGGAGGATTCTTCCCTTTCCTTCCAGAGTGCTTCTGGAACATTCTTATAACCTGAAGGATGACTCCTCCCGTGGTTGGATTTCCTGGGCCTTCCACAACCTCCTCCCCCGCCTCCCACTGGTTTTAGGAAAGGGGTGTCGCGGAGCCCAAGGGCGGACCTGGATCCCGGCAGGCAGCTGCAGAATTCCTGCGCTTTTCCACGAAGGAAGGGGCGTTGTCCTCGGCGCCGGTGGAATTTTTTGGGAGAGAAGGGCCCAGCTTTTGTTTCATTGCGTCTGCCTCGCCTTGGGTGGATGGGGGGGGGGGGGGGGGGGGGGGGGGGGGGGGGGGGGGGAGTGGGGGGTGGTGGTTTCCCTCACAGGGCTCGCCTGTGGGTATTGAGAAAGCAGGAAAGCGAGTCTTCCTGTTCCGGGCAGTGCACAAACAGCCCACAGCGGATGGAGATATCCTGCGGGCCGGCTGGCCACGACTCCCCTGCCCTGTTCTAGCCTCATCTTTGAGGAATAGGAGGTCACGAGCAGGAAGTCTGCCCTTCTGCTGGCCAAGCCTGATGGTTTTCCTTTTACTTATGGTGCTTAATAAGAAGGTGCTAAGTCTACGCTCTCATTTAAGTGGTGTCAGACCAGAGAGCTGCAGCATGTGACACATTAGTGGGAAAAATGTTTTTAGTTTCCCATGAGGTCATTACGAGTTTGCCTGGGAGGGGCGATGCAGTGTAAAAGTCCATGGAAACGCTGTCCTAGTTTTGTTTATTTTTAAGTTTAAAAATCGCACAAATGGCAAATTCTTAGAGGTATAAGAAGATGACTTGTCTTGTGCTCTTGGGGGACTGTCTTTTGGTGCTTTTTAAAAAGGACTTTTTCCTCTTCTGTGACGAGCAAGGCATGTTGATATAGGAACATTGGGAGCACATACAGGCGACCGAACCGTGCAGGAGGGGGCCAGTGGGAGACAGAAATCAAGCAACGCCGGGTGAAGGGAGAGCTGAAGTGAAGGAGGGAATGCTGGGGTCCTCTGGGAGCAGCGGGGAGGGAGCCAGCACACCCTAACTTCAGTTGTGACTTTGTATTCTCGGGGACTCCCCAGCCAGCCCCTGTCTAGACCTGATCATTCCAAGTGTGTTTGGAGCTGCAGAACTGTAGTGACAAGTTGAAAGGCCACTTTCCTCACTTCCTTTCTCATCCTGTCAGTCAAGGAGGAGAGAGTCACTGAGAGAGACAGCTTTATATCCGTGAGTGAGTGAGGTGTGTGTGTGTGTGTGACTCACTGAGCAGTACAGGAGATAAAGAAATAAAAGCAAAAATGCAGAGGGGGAAATAAGTTTTTTGGGGGTGTAGAGGAAATGTCTGTGGCCTCTATCACTCTTCTTTGTCTTCTTCACTTTCCTGTTCCCTCCATTTCTTGCCATCTCAGCAGATGATCAGGTGAAGAATGCAGAAGATTGGGCCCCACTGTTTTCGCTCAGTAAATGTTTATAGAACAGCTGTCGGCTGGTCTTACTTTCAGTCAATTTTAGCTTGTAAAGGTAGCGAGAGAAATCCTTTAAGACATGAAATTCAGTTGTTTAATGAAATTAAGTCTTTTTTTAATCTGTAAAAATATCCACCATCAGATCTACTAGCCGTTTTATTATAGGTAATGTAGGATTAACATGCAGAATGAAACAGTTATAGACTTGGACTAGATAATCTGTTGCTTTTGTTAACTTGTTTATTTAATAAATAATCATAGAGTTCTGTTACATAACAGCCACTGGGCCAGAATCTGGGGACAGAACTGTGAATAGGACAGACAGAGGGTCACAGATCTTCAGGCCTGGTCAGCACATCAGTGGGTGGTCAGATAGTTAGAACAGTGTGGAATAAGGACTCCATGTCCTGTGATGACATGGGAGAGGAGAGGCACCAGCTGTGGACCAGAGGGAGTGACAGGTGGGTCCAGACCTGGAGGATAATAAAAGTGAGGAGACAAAAAAAAAAAAATATGGAATCATCCAGGAATGAAAAGCTGGTCAATATGGACAAAGCCTGTAGCCCCAGAGGACAGTGTGAGGGAGAGCTCCGAGGAGATAAGCAGAGCCTACCATACATGCTAAGAACTGTGAACTGAGGGGATCAGCAGAGATGCAGGATATAAGATAAACATACAAAACTCAGTTTCTCTCTGCTAGCAATGAATACACCGACAATGAAATTACAGTAGTTCCATTTACAATACAATCAGAAAGACTAAAATGTTGGTGATGAGATTAAACAAAAAGAAGCAAAGACTTGTAAAGCAAAAAATTTTCGAAAGATATTAAAGAATATTAAAAAATGGAAAGCCACCCGATGTTCATGGACTATAGGACTTTAGATGGCAATACTTGCCAAATCCATATACAGATTTAACTCAATTTCTATTAGAATCCTACCTGCCTTTTTTTTTTTTTTTGCAGATATTGATAAACTGACCCTAAAATTCATGGGACGTATAAGGAATCTAGCATAGTAAAAACAGTTTTAGAAAAAAGAACAACTAAGTTGGAGGAGTTACACTTTGTCTAATGTCAAAACTTAATACAGAGCTGTAGCAATCAAAACAGTGTGATATTGGCGTAAGCATAGAGAAAAATATCAATGGACTGTAATTTAGAGTCCAGAAGTAAATCCATGCACTTGCAGTCAATTGATTTTCAGCAAAAGCCAAGACCATTCAGTGGAGATAGACTGATCTTTTCAACAAACAGTATTGGGGCAACTGGAGATCCATATGAAAAGAATGAAGTTGGATGCTTAAGTCACACTATATGTAAAACAACTCAAAATTGATCATAAGCCCAAATGTAAGAACTAAAACTACAAAACCCTGCATAACCTTGGATTATGCAATTGTTCCTTTGCTACAACACCAAAAGCACAGTAAGAAAAGAAACTGAATGTTATCAAAAGGAAAACTCTTGTTTCAAAGGACACCATGAAGATCGTGAAAAATAATTCACAAAATAGAGTAAAGATTAGCGATCGCCTGTCTGTCAAGGCATTTGCATCCAGAACCTATAAAGAACTCTTTACAGTTCACCAGTAGGAAGACAACTTAGTTAAAAGATGAGCAAAGAAACTAAACAAACATTGAGATAAAGAAAATAAACAACTGGGTCTGCTCAAGACCATTAATCCTTAGGGAAATGTAATTCAAAACCCCAGTGAGATACCACTCTAGAATGGTGGTACCCTCTAGAATGTCTGAACTGTACAGACAGGCGACCCTTGCCTGTTCTTGTCTTGTTTCCAAGAATGGGGAGAGATTGGAGCCCTCGCCCATTGCTGGTGAGGCTGCAACAAGGTGCAGTCACTTTAGAAAACAGTTTGGGAGTTCTTCAAGAAGCTAAATGTAGAATTACTCTATAACCCAGCCTTTCTGCTTCTAGGAGGCTTGGGAGAATTGAGAACATATATTCACACAAAAATTCATACAAGCTGGAGACCCGGGAAAGCTGTGGGGTAATTAGTCTGAGCCCAAAGGCCTGAGAGCTGGGAGAGCCGATGGTGTCAGGTCCAGTCTTGGTCTGAAGGCCTGAGAAACGAACACCCAGGGCAGAAGGTGGATGTCCCAGCTTAAGAATTCAGGCAGGAAGGGACAGCTGGATCCACAGGGGTGTTTCTGGATGAGGCACGTAGACAAGCCCAGTCGGTAGTTGAATCAGAGTCACAAATCCAAAGCCACAGGGGGCTTGTTAAAACATCAGCTCTTGGGCTTCGCTCTACACACACTGAGTCAGAACTTCCTATCAGTGGCATCTACCTATGTTTGAAGGTCTGTGGTCGATGTGCCTTGAAAACCACAGGAGTGGAAGTGATTTCCTATGGAGAGGGTGTGGAGGAGGTGAGAAGTGGCTCTGTCACCATCTACGGGCCAGGCAGTGAAAGAGGAGGCACCCCAGGGCTTTGGGCCTTGAAGCTTCCAGAAGGGAGTGTGACTGCTGGGAACACCAAGGGCAGAACACTTCCCAAGTGTGGAAGGGTCATAAGCGTCTGAGAGGTCAAGCGAGGTGAGACATGGGAGTGTGTGACTTTGGGATGGACCAGGAATGGCGTAGACGTGTCCCCAAGCACAGCGCCACCCAGCGTACTCCTGGGCTCCACTGCAAGGCCACAGCCCCTTGAGCACCATAAGCGCTTCCAGGGCCCTAGCTCAGTGAGCATTTCCCCAGAGGGTGCGGGTGGACCCCTAGTGAGTGGGCCTGCCCAGGCACCTGGCACACCGCTGGGTGGTGGAGGCAGCCCAGGGTAGGGCCGCTGACACAGGCGGATGCCCCGTCCTGTTCTTGTGGCCTCGGAGAGCCCGGTGCTCTGCTCTGTGGCCCCCACACTGTGCCACGATGTCCATCCAGCCTCGCTGCGCTGTGGGTCTGAATCGCAGCGGTCAGGGCTTTTGAAGCTGGGGCACTTCCTATTTTTCTTGGTTTGCTGATCAAGGACAGTTTTGAGAGATTGTGCAAATACTTGCAAGTGCCACCCCAACCCGATCTTGGCAAATGCTATTGCCTTTTGAAATATTGTCTAATGAAAGTTAGGCAATGCGCTTAGAATTGTAAATCCAGTTCTGGTCCGTTTGCAGCATGACAGAATTACAGTGATGCTCAGGATAAGAAAGAAGAAGGTGCAAGACAGCGTCTTCAGATGCGTGTGTGAGGACTGGCTTCCTGTTGAAGCAGAGTGTGGTGATGCATTAGTCTGTCCCAACCTGGCGCTCACCTTCTTCTCTGTGTTTGTGAGCTCTCTGTTCTTTGAGTTATTGTTACAGAGATCTTTGATGCTGCTCCACTTAAACACCTGTAAGTTGCCCTTGTAAACTTTTTCCTTATCAAAGCTGGCAAATTAGTGTTGTGTAAACATTTAGGTGTTCAAATAAATATTATTCTTGTGTCTGGGGGATATTGTGCAACGGCAGGATGTGGAAGTCCCCCAAGTGCAAACCTAACCTTGAGTCAGTGTCTCAGTCCAGCAGTCAGAGGTGAAATGAAAGCCCAGTCACCCAGCGCAAGCAGGACTTCCCCTACCTGTGTGTGGGGGGCAACTGTTCAAAAATGAGCATTTAAAAATATCTCCCCCCGCTTTGTTTCATAGCTGTGTACCTCATGTTGCAAGATTTCAAGCCGCATGTGTCAACTCCTAGTATTTTAAGACCGATTCTTTGCTAGGAA
Source organism: Scalopus aquaticus (assembly GCA_004024925.1). Lineage (NCBI taxonomy): Eukaryota > Metazoa > Chordata > Mammalia > Eulipotyphla > Talpidae > Scalopus > Scalopus aquaticus. The sequence goes on from PVIJ01008693.1 coordinate 42,184, forward strand.
TTCTGTATGTGAATTTGGACTCTTGGTTGTGAATGGCAGAAACTCTAGCCATTTAAGTGGAAAGGGGGGAAGTAACACAAGGAGGTGGGGTGTCTTCAGAGCCCAGGGATGCAGTTGGAGGTGTAGAGGAGTTTCCCAGTCTTCAACAGCTCTCCCAGTATCTCTGCTGCTCTCCTGAAGTTTTGGGGGATCTTCTCTACCTGGAAATCCCCTTTCTTTGCTTCCAGTCTCCATGTGGAAGCTGGCTCTGGGAGTCCAGCGGCTGGCAAGAGACTGCCCCTCTCTCAGGCCCAGCTCTAACCTCCCAGAGAGGGGCCCTGGATTGGATCTGATGTCCCCCAGCTCCCCTCCCGGTCGGGGTCGGGGGAATCTCTGTGGGGAGAGTCTCTGCTGTACCTTTGGCATCCCAGGGCTCGTGCTTTTCCTCGGAGGCGGTGCTGCTTCTCAGCTCCAGGCAGAGCTGGCTTGGGTGGACTTACAGCCTGTTTGGCACTGTGACCCCCACTGCCCTGGAGGGGGGCAGGGGAAAGGGGGCACTGCAGAAGAAAAGAGGTGTTCATAGCAAGGGTTGTGTGCTGGGTGGTCACCCAGTAGGTGGTTTGCTCCATGAAATTTATATTAACTTAGAATCTAACAGAGTTGGGGAGGGAAGTTTTTTGCCCTCAAACAGACTCACTCAGTGACACTGGAGCCTCTCATTTCCTTTGTTCTAGATGATTAGGCGCTGGCTTACTGACCGAAAAGGCTGGGCCACACCTAGTTGAGTCATTACAGCCACAACATCTCCCCCCCCCCAGAATTAATAATGTGTCAAATAGTGTTATCTTTTAAAGAATATGAACCTGTCTTTATAATACTTGGGGATATTAGTATTTAAATCTCACTCTGTCATTAAAATGTTATTGTTTTAAAAGACAAGCTTAAGTGTGTCAAAATTATGTCAAAACAAAAAGTAATTAGGTGCCCAGGGAAGCTCAGTCAACCATTATTAGTACGTGTGGCAAAACAGAGCTCACGGTTGCATTTTCAGAAGTAATTTTGACATGGGTATTCTAAAATCGATGTGAAAATATATCTGGTGTTCTCTCTGTGAGGGAAAAAAATTCCAGGGAGACACCGAGCTCGTTAAACTGGAAGAAAACCTGGAATTTGAATTTGTCATCTTCAAGGCATTTGGTGTGGAATACAATAGCCAGACTAGGTTCTGTTTCATTCAGCTACAAGGACCCTTTTGTCAAAAGGACTTTTTTGTTAGAAGTCCCTGTGTTGCTGGTGCACCTGATATTTGCTCCTGACTGTGCTTTTGTGCAGCGTGGCATGTTTCAAAAAAAGCCCAGATGCCTTGGCTAGGAATTTACCAGAGATACTGGGCCTCATCTCTGCAGGCTCCTACAGCCTGCTAGGAGCTGTCTTCTCTGCCTCCGCTGTCTGTCTGCTTTGGAGGCTGGAGAGAGGCTGTGCAGGCTACAAGGTAGTGCGGTTAGAAGCTGAAGTGCTGTTAGAAGTAAGTAACATAGTTGACGTCCCCTATTATTGCATATAGTTTTCCATTAAAACCTGAATCCAAATTCCCTGTGTCTCTTTTTTGGCTCTGCCCTGTGCTGGGGGCTGACCACGTGGATGGGGTGACAGCGTCCACCTCTCTCCCTGCCAGGGAAGCCCAGCTCCCCAGGACAGTGAGGTCCAGAAGCCACCCTCCTCTCCCTGGAGCAGCCCCAGCTCCCACCAACGCTCCCCTCTTCCCTTTCCAGTCTGAGTCCTCACAGGGGCTCCCAGGTCCCGTTCCTATGTGGAGTCACAGATTTCGCTTTTGAAAGTTTCTCGAAAGCGCGTGTAATGTTGGCCCCTAGTGGAGCAACCCTACCCCACAAGAGAGCAAGTTATTGTTTTTTCCTATCCTCTTTTTTGGAACTTTTATTGACTTTCCAACTTACATAAATAGGCAGGACGAGTACAAGGGGGTCCAGCGGCATCTTCCCCTGGGGTCCCAGGTTGTTTAGCCCGGCAGATGTTCTGGATCATCCTCGAAAGGCACATGAAAAATCACAAGCCAGGTATGATTTCTCCCTGCTCTGAAAGCCCCGGACTTCTCGGCACCTTTTGGCCTTCTTTTGTTTGTTTGACTGGGTCTTGTATTTGTTTGTGGACTTACTATTTCATGTTGTTCCATTTGAAACGTCCAGCACGGCCCTCTCTGGATCTTACCAAGTGGCCGAGTGCGATTCTGACTTTGCCCAAGTTCAGTGCCTCCCATTCATTCCATAAACTATTTCTGTGTGTCCTCTGTGGGCTAAGCGGCAAAAATAAGTGAAAAGACTGGGGTGAGAGGCAAGGACCCTGGTGCTGCCTCCTGGGTCAGGGTGGCCTGGGGTTTGGAAGAGGGAGGAAGGTGAGGGACCCCAAAAGTGAATGAGTGGGGGCTCTGCAGGGGGAGTGCTAGCCCACCCTCCCAGGTGACCAGAGCGCCCTCCTGCTCTCCTGTTGTTTTTAAGCAGCTTTACTGAGCTAGAATCATGCACGGCTTTGTTCTGTGTGGCTTTTGTGTGGCCCCTTTTACAAATGGAAGGTGTCAGTGGCACTGCATGGGGCAAGGCCCTCAGCGTCCGCTTCCCCAGCAGCACACTCTCACCTCGCGTCTCTGTCCAGGTTGGTGGTTCTCTCAGTATTTCAGAGGTTTTCACTTTAATTTTATGTTTGTCATGGTGATCTGGGATTAGTGTTTTTTCATGTTACCGTTGTTGTTGTCTCAGGAGGCTTTAAACTGTGGTCTCGTGGAAGATGACAGACTCCATGGGTAAATGCTGTGTGCTCTGCCTGCCCCACCAGCCAGCCGTGGCTCCTCGGGCCTCCCTGTTCCCTGAGACACAATGTAGAAATGAGGCCAATTGATAACCCTGCAGTGGCCTCTAAGTGTTCAAGTGAAGGAAGAGTCTCTTGTGTCTCACTTGAAACCAAAAGCCAGGCGTGATTCCCCGGAGTGAGGGAGGCCTGTCGAAAGCCGAGACAGGCTGCGAGCCGGGCCTCCTGTGTCAGTCAGCCAGCCAAGCTGAGGGAGCAGAGGGGGTGTCTTGAGGGACAGGGCAGTGCTTCTTCAGTGGGTCCAAGAGGGCTGGGCCCCCTGTGGTGGCTGCGGGGAAGAAGGCTCAGGCTGGGGGGTGTCAGCCAGCCACAGCATTCCCTGAGGCCTAATCCCCAGCCTTGCCCTGGCTCTCTTCAGCTCTGTGAAGGCTGAGAGGGGAGGAAGCTGCAGGAGAAAAGTTGGTAGCTGGCAGAGCTGGGGTCACAAGGTTCGAGGAAAGGAGCCCCCCGACTCTCAGAGCGCAGGGAAAGCTGTGGTGGGTTGTCCAGGAGACCCGGCTGAGAGCACAGAGGAAGCGGCAGCACTGCAGAGAGATTTTCACGGTGAAATATTTTTTAAATTAAGGCTAATACATCGTTGTTTAAGGCAGTAAAGCAATTACATACCTAATGGACCTCAGTGTACGTAAATGGTACTTTACGCAACTGGGAAACCAAAAAAAAAAAAAAATCGGCCTGGCTGGCGATGGTGCAGTTGCTTTGCTGCAGTGGCCTGGGCCAGTATTTCCTCTGCGCCTGTGCCTTCCTGTTCACCCATTGAAAGTATGGAATTCAGTTTCTTTGGATGTATTACTAGTTTTTTTTAAACATTGTGGCAAATATGTATAAGACAAAATTTACGACTTTAACCATCTTTTTTTTTTTTTTCCACTGTGGTAAAATGCATGAAACATAGAATTTACCATTTAAGCCATTTTTAGATGTGCAGTTGAGCGGCATTTGGTGCATTTGCACGGTGGTGCGGCCTCACCACGACTTGTCCATAGCACGCCTGTTTGTATGACTGGACCCTGTAGGCACTGACTCCTGTTCTCCAGCCCCTGGCAGCTCTCTGTCTTTGTGAATTTGACTATGAGAAGTACCTCATCTAGGTGAAATCGGATAGTCCTTGCCCTTTATGACTGGCTTATTTCATTCAGCATAATGACCTCGAGGTTCATTCATGCTTTAGCAGGTGTCAGAAGTTCCTCCCTTTTTGAAGGCTGAGTAGTATTCTTTTACATATGCATACCACATTTTGTTTGTCCATTCATCTGTTGATGGGTGGGTCACTTCTGCCTTTTGTGTGTGATGTTGCAGTAGACAGGATGTACAAATCTCATTAGGTCCCTGTCTTCATTTCTGTGGGTTTATATCCAAAAGTGGAATTGCTGGTTCACGCAGCAACTTTGTTTTTAATTTGTGTGAGGATATTTATGCAGATTTTAAGTGTGTCATTTAGTGGCATTAGCTGCTTGCGCAGCACTGCGTCTTAGCCTACCTGATGATCTCAGGGGCTGGAGAATGACATTTCTCTGCTCTCATGCTCTAGAACCAGGCTTCTTTTTTTTTCTAGGTGAGAGCACTTATATTTGTAATTTTGCAGGACTGGGTTTTATAAACAGTCCTGGATAATCCTTATGAATTCTGAGCAAGCTGCTTGAAGAGTCACATCCTTGTATGAGAGAAAGAACGTCAGAACATCTTTTAAAATTGTAGAAAAGGAAGAGGTAAAAAATGATCTGGGTAGAAATTTGCCCCAGATTTTAACTCAGGCTCCTCCACGATCCCTCCTTTTTGCTAAATGCATTAAGGTAGATAATCTTCTTTGAGAGTGGTATTTAAACAGCTTCAGCCCCATCTGTTCTGGTTTGTTCAGCACAGCATTAACCTTGTTCTCCAAACCACCTGGTGGGTGAGTGGAGGTGGAGGAATGGGGAGCTTGCTCCCTTTGGTAATAACCCTCTGAGTTGTGCTATCTGATGGGCCCAGCCTACACGTCCTATCTATCACTGGGGACCAGGTAACAGTTTGAGGTTTCTTAGTTACAGTAACTGATCCTGGGCAGGCTGAGGCAGGAAGCAGAATCCTCTAGCAGTTAACGATAACTGGGATCTCATTTTTATTTCTTGATTCCTTTTATAAGTGTCTGAGCTGCAAAGGTTTCTGCTTTTCTCAGAAAGTTCTTACTGTTGCCTTTAAATAAAACCAGGTGGGTCTCTTGGTTCAACTGGTTTATAGAAAGACTATCTTTGAAAACAATTTAAATCATCTAATGCAATTATACTAAATCTATTAAATTGAATTTGAATAATTAAATTTATATTCTAAGTTTAAAAACGCATAATATGGTATTTTGAAAAAATACATCACAGTGGCTATAGTTCCTCCCTTCTTTTTTTGACATGTGATTTTTGTGGAATATTATTTATACGACTCCCTTGCCAAAGCTAGGAACAACATAGGAGTGACATATCTTACCTTCTGAGCTCTCTTCCTGCAATTTTACAGGCTTGTGAATTTTCACTTTTTTTCATTTAACAAAGACCTTGTTTGCCTTATGTGGCTAGGTTGTAATTGACTTAGTTATAATTGACATAGTTCTTACCTGGTTTCAGTAGAAAAGGACAGTAGGAAAGTGAACACAGTGCAGATTGTGAAAGGGGAAGGAGTGAAGTTAAGAAATCTGTTTGCGGGGATACTGTTTTGCTTGCTGTTCCAAGATGGTATTTTCAGGGCTATTTAGAAACTAGTCTCTTGGAGACAACTAAGAAATAGGGTACTGGAAATGATTTGATAGTGGAAAAATGCCCCTTAACTCCTGCCACCCCAGATCATCCTTATTGAGACCTGGAAATTCTCCCATTAGTAATTCATTTGTTTGTGTGAAGCACAGCTGTCTTCCTGCAGGCCTTTCATTGAGTCTGCGTCTCTGGGAGCAGTCATGTCTTAACTCACTCATACCTCAGTGCAAGTTTTTCTAATTAAATTTCCTATAAGACAGCTCTCCTCTGAGATAAGATAACAGGAGGGGGAGAGACCACTTCTCAGTTTGGCCCTGATTGATGGCCCAGTTAGTGATAAGCCTGGAAACTTCACTGTTGGTGTTACCTGGGAACTCATTCACGCCCAAGGAACCAAAATTTGATAGTGGGCAAAACTGAGGGCTCTCCAGGGACTACAGAGTGTTAAGGGGGGAATCCTATTTTGCCCTTTCAAAGGATCTGGACATTCAAACAGAGAAAAACAATCACTCTAGTGTGTTTGAAGATCTCTAATTGGTGAGAAGTAAAAGGGAACAGATAAAGATGGCGAGAAGAGCAGAGGAGAGACTCCCAATCAAACTCTGAAATCACCCCTGCCCTGTGGGCAAACATCCAGCTGAACAGGCTGGACATAGCTGCAAAGTCACCAGGAGAACAGGTTCAAGGCACTTCCTGTCAGGGAAAAACAAGCAATAGGTCAGGCAGAGCTCAGGAGACAGAGAGAGGAGCGACCTGAAATTCACAGTGTACCATCCGGCAACCATGAGGTCAAGATGGCAGCTGAAGGGTCCACCTGCAAAGCCACCGAGACCCAGGACCAGAAGCAGCTCCTCCAGGTATTGCCTCTTCCTTCTCATTGTACACTGGTCTGTATATGACTGCCTTGTTCCTTCCTTCTTCCTGGCTTCCATTCTGGAAGTCTGGTTCATGGCATGCTGGGATTTGTAGTCCAAGGTGTATGAAATATTGGTGGCGTGGTAGTGGGGGTGGCAGTGTGGAAGTGGAAGGGGAAAAGGCTCCTTTTGACACTCCTCCCCCTTTGGTGGTGACATACCCTGTGACATCAGAGCGGCTGTTTCTGGCAGGCTTGGAGCAACTGAGATCCAGAGCAACTTCTATCTATCACTGATTTCACACTCTTACCTGGGATGATGAAAGGTGATATGTGTAAAATAATCATGCTTAAACTAAGGCATTGAAATGATGAATCCTCTTCAAAGCAGTATATTATTGACAGTTATCAGTAATGATATAGTTTCACTCTCTTTAACAGCTTTCAGAAAGAAAGGCAAAAGCCTCTTGGTAAAAAGTTTACAATAAAATCCGTAGCCTTTCTGGCTTGGAGTCTGTGACCATAGAGTGAATGGAGAAATTAATACCTGGATATTTTACAATAGTAGCATGTTTTGTCTGTTGATTGTTACTTCTTCAAGGTATCTGGGGACATACGGAGTCAGCTCTAGGGAGGAAGCAAGCTGTGTGTTATGTCTGTTTAACCTGAGATTCTGTCCTGCTCCTCACCCAGGTCATGGGGCGTAGGCTGGGGTGGGGGTCTCTAGGATGTGAGGATGCTGGCACTATATCTTGCCTCCCTTTGCCTGGTGTTTCCATGAAGTCTGTGCCCATGGCCCCTACTACGAGCCCTGGCTCTGCCTGGATAAGATGCCAAGAGCTAATGACTTAGAGTCATTAAGGACGTTTTGAATCTTTAAACAGCATTGGTGCCTTGGCTGGATATCACTTTGGCTTCGGTAGCTCCTTGAGTTTCTTCTTTATATTCAAAAAGTCAGCTCATTTCTCTTTCCTAGGAGGTGTTTCCTGTGGTTCCTGTGTTTTTGTGGGCAAGCCCATTATGAGGGAAATTCAGCAGATTGCGAGTTCCTACTCTTTTTTAAGCCGTGGGAGGAGGGAAGCATGTTCTCTGTCGCCAAACTGGAAACATGGTTTTTATTTGTTGCCTTTGAGAGGATTTATGTACTTTGTGGATCATCCTTAGTAACTGGGAATGCTTTTGTCTGAGGATTGTGGTAATTGCAGGATTGAGCTAATTGCAGGTAATAGGGATGAACGTGGGGAAGGCACAAGGCTAGTTCTGTAGCCAGGTGGGAGTCTTTGCAGCTTGTGTTCATCACTACATCTCCTTTCTTTCTTTGCGCCTGTGACATGTATACCTGTGAATGACTTGTAAACCACTCCGCCAGCTTTAAGGACTGGGTGCTCGAGAATCACTGTTTTCTTGTTCGGCTGAATTTTCTTTGGTATAAACGCTGCACGCTTCAGGCTGCTGTCGGCGGGTAGGAGGATATTGTTTCAGATTTATTGTAGGTAGGATCTTGGCCCCAAGCCCTGGGTGAGATGTGTCCTTAGGCCCTGTCCTGAGGCATGCTGAGAAGTTGCGGTTGTGGTGTGTGAATAGAGTGTGTGGGGAAATCAGTGCACTCACAAGTGGTAGAGTGTGTGGGGAAATCAGTGCACTCACAAGTGGTAATGGAACTTTGGGCTCAAGGAGTTAGGGGAGAAGGGGAGCCTGGGAGAGTTCACCCTTTAAATTTCCAGCTCCCTGTTAGCAAAGGAAGTGTTGAGCCAGTTAGGCGCAGAGGGTGTGGGTGAAGTGCCCCTTGAGCTCAACCTTTCAGGTAAGGGAGGGAGGGCGGAGGCTCCTACAACCTTTCTTGCTGGATAGAGGGGACTTGTGGGGGTGGGCAAAGGGGACTGAGTGTAAAGGTGGGTGATGGAGACAGAAGCCACTCACTTGCCTCTCTGTCCTTTTGTTCATTTCTGGGAAATGAGCGTAGTGCCCTTGGCATTACTTCCTGGTGAGTGTCTGAAACGTTTCCATCTTTGATTTGACAGCGGGGCACCTTTGGGTCAGAGGGGACCCGGCACCTGGGAGGTCATATGTCTGAAGTGGCACCTAATTTTTAGAGCGGAAGACTCTTAGGGCTGCCTCTGCCCGGGGTTGGAGCTGAAGTGTTTGTGGGGCTTGTCTGTAGTCTGGACGTAGTGGGCGCTTGTGAAGTGTTTATGGAATGGAGGGGAGAGTCGTTGAGTCATTCAGGATCCTGCCACTTGTTGCTGACTCTGGCTTCTGTGCTCTCAGCTTATTACCTGGAGGGAGCTGCCTTGTTTATTTTTCCCTTACAGGCCCAAACTACGGATGATCTGTAGACACTGACTTATAATTAAAGCATTATTGAAGTTTTATCTTCTGCTTGTGACATATATACACTACCCAGTCCATGTCTGTTTTCATCTTTCGATTTGTTTTTACTTGCTGTCCACTGTTGGAAATTTTAGACAGGAGCCAACAGGTTGCTAGGTGTCCTCTTCCGTTCTGAAACCTAAAAATCCTTTGTTGACTTTGGAAGCTTCATCGTTATTTTATTTTATTATTATTATTTTTAAAATTTTGTCTTTTCTTTTTTTTAAAAAAGATTTATTTATTTATACATACAAGCTGGGGTACAGGCTAGAGGCATGGGGCGGTGAGAAGGTTCACCAGAGACAGAGCGGGGAGCAGAACAGGCAGATCAGAAAATCACTGCTGAGGGCAGCAGCGGGCGAGGCAGGAGCGGTCTGCCGCGCCATGTGGGATTCTCCCTGGCCGGGTGCCGAACTCACATCGCCATTGCTGACAGCTCCACAGCGCAGCGCTCAACCGCTGCGCCACCAGGGAGGCCCTTCATCGTTATTTTAGACATAGTCACATAGTGGATTAAAAAGGTCTTTTCATCTATATCATAACTGCTGTCTGAATTTTTAGTTGTAAGGAAGATGTCGGCCTTGGAGAGAATCTGCCATGTTGTTTATCTTAAAGATCAATTATTTTCCAATGAAATTCAACATGAGGTGCCCGGGCCATGGCGAGGCAGTATAGTATGTGTCGTGCTTTCAGGAACTTACCTGCTACAGCATTACCCTCTAGCCAGCCCCCGCACATGACATTTGTCATCTTCTAGTGCTTCTTTGCCCTGGCCACGCAGCTGGCTGGCTCTGAGAAGCCTCTGCCCACCGCTGCTTCTCCTTAGGGGGATGTCCCAGGGTTGCAAGTGAGCGGGCAGGGAGGGTGTGTGAGTTTGGAGGGGAGGTGAACAGGTTCAGATGAACTCGGGGTTAGCATGTACAAGTTTGGCCTCATCGTGGGCTTCATCTTTACATTCTTAAGGCATGAGAGAGTTGGCAGAGCTGCCACTGATGACACAGCCAGTCAGAACCAAGGAGCAGAGGGCTCCCTGGAAGCGCAGACAATGCCGGGAGCTTATTTGTGACCTTGCATTTCCATCCCCTTCACAGCCCGAATGAGGCGTGAAGCTAAATTTCAGGCATTTGCATTTCCCTCTTTGGTGCTGATGTCTTTGCCTCACAAAGTGGGACGCTGTCAGCGGTGGGCAATGTCATAAAGTCTGTAACTCACGGTTCCAGCGGTCAGTAGAGGGGGGCGTGTGACCGCGTGAGGGCAGCTGTGTGTGGGTGTCTGTCCGCGTCGCTCACAGAGGAGAGCTGATGGAAGGTGTTGGGCGAGAGTACAGTTAGGAGGTCCAGATCCTAGAGATACAGAGGGGAGAAACAGCCTGTGCTGACCCAGGCAGGAGCGGAGTGGGGCTCTGCCAGGGTGGTCCCCAGGAAAAGGGGAGGTTCCAAGTTCCCTGCCCCACCCAAAGAGGGTGGGTCTGAGCAGGGAGAAGGGAAGCTGGAGAGAAGACTGGGGAAGGGAGGAAGCAGGATGGGGAGCCAGGAGGCCTGGAGGAGGCACAGGGAGCAGAGACTTGTGAAGAAGCTGCGCTCGCTTCTTGGTGCTGGGCTGGTTGAAACAGGTGTGGGTGAGAGAGCCGTGGGGAGGGGACAGTAGCAGCTTTTATCTTGGCTTTTTATTTTTTTATTTAAAATTTTTTTTAAGATTTATTTATTTATGCATACAAGCTTGGGGTACAGACCAGAGGTGTGGAGCGGTGAGAGGTTCATCAGAGACAGAGTGGGGAGCAGAACAGGCAGGTCGATGGAAACACACTGCTGAGCAGAGCAGCGGGCGAGGCAGGAGAGGTCTGCCGCGCAGTGTGGGAATCTCCCCGTCTGGGCGTCGAACTGTGGTCGCCACTGCCGACAGCTCCACAGCGCAGTGCTCAACCGCTGCGCCACCAGGGGGGCCCTTATCTTGATTTTTGACTTTGCTCTTTTCCTCCCAGACTTGTCTGGCTGTCCCTGAGCCTTTTCTTTTCTTTTTTCTTTTTCTTTTTTTTTTTTTTAAAGATTTATGCATACAAGCTGGGGTACAGACCAGAGGCGTGGGGGCGGCGAGAGGGTTCACCAGAGACAGAGTGGGGAGCAGCACAGTCAGATTGTGGGAAATACACTGCTGAGGGGAGCAGCGGGCAAGGCAGGAGAGGTCTGCCGCGACATGTGGGAATCTCCCCGGCTGGGTGTCGAACTCACGTCGCCACTGCCGACAGCTCCACAGCACAGCGCTTAACCGCTGCGCCACCAGGGAGGCCCCCCTGAGCCTTTTCTATGGGTTCCTACCAGAAGGTGCTTTAGACTCGTGGCAGACTTTCGGGCCTTTCTTTGGGCCAAGCCTGTTTGGGTGGGCTTTTACCCACGAGGGGATGGGTGACTTTGGGTGATTGATTTAAGAGCAATATTCTTTGTCTTTTCTGTATTGCACACTAACTGTATTAGTTTCTTTCCACTAAAGGTCATATATTTTGTTTTGATGCGGCCAATGGCAGAACCTATTTAGAGCAGGCAGGTTTGGGGTTCTGGGGTCTCCCTCTCCCTGCACTGTAACAGATTGACCTAGGCTGGGAGCAGAGTGGGGTGACTCAGGCTGGCTGCTCTTGCCTTTCATTATAAATCCTTCGGTTATTTGATATTTTAGTTATCTGCCTGTTACTTTGATAAACACGAAACACACATCATTAAAAATCCTGCCACCAAGTGGTGATGAACAGCGGGAGTGAGGAGTGAGTTGGGTTTGCATCTTTCTCCAAAACTTAGAGTTTGGGGAACATCCTGCCAGAACTTTGAGCCATGAAAAAGCAAAACCAACAACACATAAAACAGTCAACCAAGAAATGGATGATGACAGTCGTTTTAACGCCGAGCAGACGTCTTCCAGAACCGTGCAGCGCCAGGGACACACACCTGGGCTTGATTAACACCTCAGGGCTCAGGCGCTGCCTGCTGGCCAGGAGCCTCGCCAGGATGGAAAACTGGGTCAGCACCGATGATGGGAGCGTCAGGAGCTCTGCTGCTGAGGATGCTACTTGGGAAAGCACACACAGAGTTCCAGATGGAGTGGACATTGGGGTGTCCGGGGCAAGCTTCGGGAAAGCCATCCCTTCAGGCTGGCCTGCTGACAGCCCCTGATTTGGAGAACAGTTTTGACTGTGGAGTTCTTATTTAATTGTTGGATGATGTCCAGTGACACCCCAGGAGTGAAAAATCAGACAAACTTTTTGACCCCATTTATTTTTTTAAAGATTTGTTTATTTATGCATACAAGCTGGGGTGCAGGCCAGAGGTGTTGGGCAGTGAGAGGGTTCACCAGAGACAGAGTGGGGAGCAGAACAGGCAGATCAAAGGAAATACACTACTGAGGGGAGCAGCGGGCGAGGCAGGAGAGGTCTGCTGCGCCATGTGGGAATCTCCCCGGCCAGGCATTGAACTCGCCCTGCACCTGCCAACAGCTCCACAGTGCTGTGCTTAACCCGCTGCACCACCAGGGAGGCACGACCCCCCAAAATTTAAAAGTAGGAAAAGAATTCCCTAATTTGCATTGTTGTTTACAACAACAAAAGTGCTCACTTAATCCTCCCCAACCCCTCATTTGGGTTGGTCCAGCCCTGAATTTCACAGCCTAGTGGCTGTGTCCCCTCTGGGAAGAGCTGGAATCTGCCATTGTTCACCCTAAGTGGTCCCCTAGGAAAAGCTGTTGTCTGAGGAAATCAAGCATGTGTACTTCTCTGGGTAAATAGACCCGTATTTTACTTCCAGGGCAACTAGAATGTATTTTAATTAGTGCATAGTCTTGGGAGATGTGACCATTGAGGAGAGTTTACTCCTGGGCTGGGTTTGTTGTATTTATTTGGCACTGTATGTGAGTCCAGCATAGAATCTACCAGAAGTGGCACAGATTTCAATGGATCTTTGGTGTTCTTTTAACCCTTTGCACTCCGAACCATTCTGGACATTGGCTACCAGCTACTCGACGCTACTTTGCGGCGGAAACGTGCATTTACAGACCCTCGTATTATTTAGTATAATTTTGGAACCAAGTAACGTATTATAATGATATTGGACTTATATGAATTGGGTGACATCGAGGAATGTATATTTGCAAAAAACCCAATATTTTATTGTTTATAATTTTGTACAGTATGATAAATTTTGTAACACTCCCCAATATGCATTGCAGGCTGATTAGTGCACGTTCTCGTCCGACACAAAACCCGCTGACATTTCTTGTATATATCTTAGTAATTTTACGATATTTTGATTTAATTTCTTGTGCCATTTCAAGATAAAACTTCAGGGAAACACGCATGTCTCAAAAAGTTGCGTTGAAATAACTCAATTCCCCGTAGTCACTAATAAACTGCAATGTCCCCTGAGAGGGGACATCCGAGTGATATGCTAGAATTCCGATGTCCCCTGAGAGGGGACAGCGGAGTGCAAAGGGTTAAATAAACATTTCGTCTGTTAACTATTAGGGATATAAGAGTTTGAATTTTGACTTACCCCATGTTTGCTCTGTCTTCACACTCATATTCCTAGGGGAGGAACTTTCTGGATAGAGTTTCACTTGCACCATAACCTGAAGAGGACCTTTAAGAAACACCCAGAGCTGTGTTTGATGGCTTCAGTGCACTTGCAGAGTTTAAACTCTTTCAGCTATTTCCTGGGGTATTTTTGGGAGAGCCAGGATAGGAGGATGAAACTGGATAGAAGAATGAAAATAAAAATGTAGTCAATGGGTTCAAGCAGAGAGCGATGCCAGTGTCTTAAGTTCATGCTCTGAGGCCACTGGCTTCCAGGGTGTGCAGCAGGTCCACGCTAGTGGACGCACATAGTGGTGACTCACCGTCTTGCTTTACAGCCACCCCCTCTGCACCACCTTCCTGTGTCTTGATAGCCAGGCAAGTTCTGTGGGGTGTTTGCTGCCAAGACAGGTCCTGAAAGTTGGGCAACCCTTTAATTGTTGTTTTCCAGAGTAGAGCTAAGGAGCTTAGCACACTGGTTGTAAGATCCTTCCTGCTCCTGGAAGTCTCAAAACCAACAGACTACTTCCTCAGGCTCCCTTGGGCTGAGTGAGCGACGCACCTGAGTTACAGCTGCGTGTGCTTCCAGGTCAGGTCCTCCTCCTAGGCCAGGGGGACTTCCAGAAGACCCGCCCGCCTCTCACCTTGGGGTGGGAACAGCAGGCCCTTCCTTCTCTGTCTTTGGTATCTCCTGGTTTTGTTGGAGACAGATGCAGCGGGTCTTCAGCAAAAGGCCGCGCTCCCTGGAGCTGCTAGTTGCTTTGTGAGCATGTATTTTTTTTTTTTTTAAAGATTTATTTATTTGTACATACAAGCTGGGGTACAGGCCAGAGGCATGGAGCGGCGAGAGGCTTCACCAGAGACAGAGTGGGGAGCAGAACAGGCAGATCAGAAATACACTGCTGAGGGGAGCAGCGGGCGAGGCAGGAGAGGTCTGCCTCGCCGTGTGGGATTCTCCCCGGCCGGGCCTCGAACTCGCGTCGCCGCTGCTGACAGCTCCACAGCGCAGCGCTTAACCGCTGCGCCACCAGGGAGGCCCCCTGAGCATGTATTTTTATGGGCTAGTTTTGGGGTGGGAGTTCTCTCCTTTTTTCTCAGGAGGGTGAAGGCCCAGGCTATCCCTGAAAACCAGAGGAAGAGATGGGGACGCACGTGTGGCGAGTGAGCAGCTGAGTCTGTCATTGGACAGACTTTGCTTCAGGCAATGACTGTCTCCTGCCCGCGGTCCAAAGGGAAGTGATTTCCAAGGGAGCCCCAAGTACTGGCTTTTGAAGTTAACTCAGTTGCTTTTTGTTCTAAGCTTATGCATTTCCACATTTCCGTGTGTGTGTGTGTGTGTGTGTGTGTGTGTGTGTGTGTGTGTCGCTCTCAAAATGGGCACTTTTATGAAGCAGCAGTGAGCAGTTACTCAGTATTGCATTCAAGTGAAGAAGCAGGAAGGAGTCCTATTTTTCATAAATAATGGCCTATTGTTCCCTGCCAGGTGCCACCCTGTTGTAGTCCTGAGTGGCGTGGGTGTGGCTGGGGTCCACAGCCAGGGGAGGGGACACGTGTTGTCTCCAGAGACAGACATCCCAGCTGTGGGAAGCAGCTGCTGCCCAGGGAACCGCACAGTCAGCATTTATGGGGGTCCTGCTGTATACCCGGCATCCTGCTGGTAAGTAGAGACCCAGCGCCTGAGGCCTGCCCCCCAGGCTTCTGGTTCCCAGTCAGTGATTCCAACAGAAACAAACACGGGCAGGCAGGGCGGGGCTGGCCAGTTATTTCTCTGGTGTCTGTGTTTAAGATGCATTTGCTTAATCAACTCCACCATCAGGCCTGGCCTTCCTCTCTGAACATTCAGCAATGTCACCAGGGCAGTTAAACTTGCTTCGTGAGCAGCCTGCCTCCGGTGAGCCTCCCCCAAGCCATTTGTTAGCAAAGAACTTTATAGCAGAGTTAATCTGTCATATAAATAAGAATCACAATTGATTACATGGTAATTAATGTAAATGGTAAAGTAAGTGCTCACATTCTTCATTCATTCAGCAAACATATCCCAGAAGCCTCAGCGCCAGGCAAGGCCCAGGTGCTCTGCACCAGGGTGGGGGTGTCCGAGGGGGTGTCCCCTTGGTTGAGGGTGGTCTCGCCAGTGGGGACCCGGCTGCAGAAGTGGCTCCTATACAGCCGGGAGGGCGGGGCGGGGGTGGGGGAGCCAGCACAGAACCTGTGGAGTGTCTTTGGGGACTTTAAAGAGGTGCCGAGCTGAGTGTCTTGGGTAGGAGGGGAGTGGTTCAACCCTACTTGAGTCCCCCCAGTTCCTTCTGGGGTGTCCTCAGCTCCCCTTCTTTACCCTGAGGAGAGGCAGCTCTTGGCGGCTACCTTTAATCTGCCTCAGCATCTTGGATCTTGTGCTCACAAAAGGAAGCGGCCTCCCTCCCTCCCCCGCCTATCTGCAGGGTCCCCTTACAAGTGACAGAAAACTAGAGGGGCTGACATCTGGGACAGGACAGGTGACCATGGGCAGGGGGCGGAGCGAGAGGGGCCTCGGGACCTTGCATCCCTGCCTCCACCCTCCAAGGCCGCCCTCCCCGGCCTGCAGCTGCCCTCCAAGGGGATTGTCTTCAGGGCCAGGGGGAGGCAGGGGGAAGACCCACCTGAAGGCCCTATTGAGGTGGCCAGAGGGGGACTTGAAAGATTTGGGGCGCATCAAGAAGAAAGGTCCAAGCACCTTTATGGGGGAGGAGCGGGTGGCTTCCGGCCACAGGAGCAACAGCCCAGAGGGGAGGAAGAGGGGGACCCTGGGTGAGGGGGCCTGGGTGGGCTCCTGTCTGGGGGACCCCACTCAGCAGCAGAGCTCTTCAGGCACAGACAGTTTGCTGTTGTGACCCCCCATCTCACCTTTGTTGGGGTAGGGGTGTTTCACGGGGTGTAAAACAGGCTACATGGCTAAAAATCTGCGTGTTTGTGTTATTTTAAAGATAAAAGGATGTGTCAAAATTTGCCTTTGGTGCTGGTGGGCTCTTGAGTTCCTGGGGTTCAACGTGCGGTGAAGAAATGAACTACCTGGGGCCTCGTCTGGCCCAATTCTATAACCGTGACCGATCTTTTTGTTCCACTGTGGAAAGTAAGATGCTAAAAATGAAACGCTCCGGGAGTAGTCAGACTGGGTGTTAACGTTTCTGTCAGAGCTGAAGACCTTTCCAGACTCCCTACGCATCGCGGGAGGAGCTAGGTCTCTGCTCCTGCTGAGGTGGCCTTGGGGAGGGAGGGGACTCAGGACAAAGGCCACGTGAGTGGAGTCCGCTGCACAGACGCTGCTCGCAGCATCTCTGCAGGACCTCGTACGAGTCACCTTTCGGGGTGTCAGTGACGTTTGTGGGATGGAGGCACTGTAGTTAAACAGTCAAACCCCTGTAGTTTGACTGTCCCCGAGAGGCCACCAGAAAATGCTGGTCTCCACAGGATTTCCGGTGTTAATCGCATCAGGCTGGCCTAACAAATGATCACAAAGGCGACGGCTTAAAACAAGAGCTGTTCTCTCACAGTTCTGGAAGCCAGGAGAGTGTGGTCTGGCCTGACTGCGCTCCCTCCAGGGCCGAGGGGACCCCCTGGCTGCCCCCCATCACTCTGTCTGCCTCCGCCCTCACAGGCCTTCTCCCCGGGTGTCCATCTCTCCTGGCTCTTAGAAGGACGTGCTGTTGGGTGTTGGGCCACCCAGGTGATCGGGCTGAGCCCACCCCCAGATCCTTCCGCGCGGCTGCAGAGACCCCTCTGCCAGGGACGTAGACTTTGGGAGATGCCACTCAACTCCTGTGACTAGGAAGTACCCCGGAGGCCCCCTAAGGCCTTTGCACTAAGGGTTCAGCTTCAGGGACAGTGATGCGTTCAGACAGGGTAGTGTCTTTGGGGCTTTATCATAGAGTCTTACGTAGATGGCGGAGGAGAAGGAAGAGACCCAGGAAGCGCGTCTGCTCACCAGTGTGGGCTTTCTCCAGCATAGCAGGGGGAGAGGGCTGCTCGCTTTTGCCTGGTGCCTGCTCGGACATCTCCAGCCCCCCTTTGCTCCCTTCTGTAATGCTTAGCCAGAGAGGCTCTGTCCTGGGCTGAGATGTCACCCCCCCAACTCCCATCTCCAAATCCTTCTGTTGAAGTCCTGAGCCTGCTGCCTGAGAACATGACTTTATTCTTTCACAAGGTCTCTGGGGTGACTGCACTCCAGTATGACTGGTGTCTGGGAGACAAGATGACAGACGCACACAGAGGAACCTGAAGCTGAGGGGGAGCCCTCAAAAGAAACTGCCCCTACTGACACTCTGATCTTGGACTTCTGGTCTGCAGGCCAAGAGACAGTGTGTCTCTGCCAAGTAAGTCACCCGTTCTGTGGTGCTTTGTTTTGACACCCTTAGCTGATTAAGACACCCCTGTCACCCAGGAACCCCACATAGTTGCCTGATGCTCTTGGATGCCTGTGGACAAGGCTTCTGCGGGGCCCACACTGGGTGTGAGGACAATACCTCAGAACAGAAAAACCAGCTCTCTGAGGGTCTGTGTGCACCTCCAGACCAGTTCCATTCTGGTTTAGCTTGAGAGAATTAAATCATCTTCTTGTACTATTGGCTTAAGGAAGAAGAGCCTTTCACTCAGTGATGCTTGGGGCCCCTGGGTGGAGTGGGGAGGCAGGAAGGGGTTGGCCAGGCCATTCTACTATGACCTGGGTCCTCCTCCTTCCCCTCTGCCTTCCATCCTGGCTCATTAGGAGGGGAGCGACTCTTGCCTCTAGGTGTCCTCCCTCGAGCTGGGGCCGAACAGGAGCTCCCATCAGTGCTACTTGAGTGGCAATGTGAATTCTAGCATCCAGGGCTGGTGTATGCTACCTCTTACCTCCATATTTGGGTTGAGTTTTGAAGTCAAACACTACACCACCACCATGAAAGTTCTATATTTCTTTTTTTTAAGATTTATTTATTTATGCATATAAGAACTGGGGTGTAGGCCAGAGGTGTGGAGTGGTGAGAGGATTCACCAGAGACAGAGTGGGGAGCAGAACAGGCGGATCTACTGAAATACACTGCTGAGGGAAGCAGCGGGGAGACAGGAGAGGTCTACTGCGCCCTGTGGGAAGCTCCCTGGCTGGGGATTGAACTCGTGCTGCAGTGGCTGCGATAGCTTCATAGTACTGAGACTTAACCCATTGCGCCACCAGGGTGGCCCCAATTTCTATATTTCTGACTGTGATAGCTTTGGTTTTCCAGAAACCCAGTGACATCCCTCTCCACCCCCCACACCTGCTCACATCTCAGCAACCCTTGTAAGTGACTCCAACCGACTGTGATATCAGAGAGCTACGTGGTAATAACCAGCATCTGTGGAGCACCTATTACGCTAGGTGGGGACTGTTATTGTCCCCTTTAATTGAGGGATACGTGAGCCTTAGAGGGTGATGTCACACCAGTGATGAGTGGAGCTGGAAGTCCTCAAGCCTGGGCTTCTGCCTCCAGAGTCCCTGCGAAGTGTGGGTCCTTCTCTGTCCTCTCTGGAAAGAGACTCTGTCAGAAGGCCATTGATAGTCAAACAAAATGGTGCCCAGCCTCCTCCATGCTGATACTGTGCTGCTGCCTGAACAGCTGTGGAGGGGGAATCTCTGTAGTCTGTGACCAAGAGTGGGCTGGTCTCCTCTTTTGTGTAGAAAACATCTCTGCCACACGGTCCCTGGAGGCATTCACTTCCTTCTCATTATTTCCATCACCGGCATAGTGCTCTGTTGATGGCATAACCCCAGTGGCATTGCAGAGAATAACCACCACGCTTTATTATTATTACTATCATTATTGACTAGAAGCATTACATGTACTGCTTCCCACAAAGTTTCTCCTTTGTAACATTTTCCCACAGTTTCCTTTGAGAGTAGGGTTTTATTTTATTTTAGTAGTTAAAAATAAAACAACTCCCAAGTGTTAAGAAATGAAAAACATTTTTTTTCTTCCCATGAGTCATGGTTGACAATAATGTCACTTAAATGTTAGATTGTAAAGCCATTTAACACCCATAAATTACAGGGTTTATTTTGTGAACTGGAGTGTTAAGATTTTTAAGATCCTGTCTTATATATTGGAGAGCTTATTAACACAATCATTATGTGTACAAAACAATACATTATCTAACTACAAAAAGTAAAGTATTTTATTTTTCTGAATCTGTTGTCCAAACAGATGTTGTTTTTTAAATAACACATTAAAAATTTAATCTAGAAAAGATGTTTCCTGAAAGGTCTTGGTAATTCATGCTGGATACAGCAAATGTGAGACCGATGATTTTTATTTAGAAATTCTCTAAGAAAGTAAATTATATAAATCACATGGATTAAAAAGTTGTTGTTCCTTTTATGCTTTGCAGTCATTCAGAAGGTAATATGCACTAATAATTGTCATGCATTTATGCTCAAATCTTTCAAGACAACCAATAGATAGCATATGTGTAAGTTTTTCATCTTGGAAAGTCTCATAGTGGATTTAGGAGAACTTTGGCTCACCCATAAAGCTCATGAGCTTCTCGGCGTGATTTATCCCTCCTTTTTTAAATCTCCTTTCGAAGAATGTACATGTACACAGGCTAGTTCTAAGTGTATGTTCCCATGGTAGAAGCTGAAAATGGCACACGGGAAAACTGAAATCCTCTTCTTTTTTAAAGGATAGAATGTGAAATGCATGTTTTTCTAGTATTGTCAGAGGTCAGGTTTGTTTTGAATTAACAGTGGCATAATATCAGCTTAATAATTAGTCATAGTAGGGGATTTTGACACTTTTAGAACAGAATCTGAATTAGATTCATTCAGGCTAAAACAAATGAGTGTACATTTGAGGGTTGTTGTGTGAAAATACTACCAGAAAGATTTTTTCACCCTTAAATAACTGTGTTGGGATAATCAAGATAAATTATACATACAGGGTAATGAACATATCCATCAACCCCCAAAGAGTCCTGTGTCTTTTGTAATCCATCCCATTCCTCTTGTTTCTTCTCATTTTAGGTAATTACAGATCTGCTTTTTGTTACCATAAATTAATGTTTATAAAAATGCAATCACACATCACAACTTTTTTGGTTTAGCATCTTTCATTTGGCATAATTATTTTGAGATTCATTCATATTGCATATATTAGTAGTTCATTCCTTGTTTCATGAGTACCGTTTGATTATATGGCTATACTATAATTTATCAATCACTTCAATTTGGATTGTTTTGGGTTATTACAGGTAATGTTGCCATGAATATTTGTGTGTAAGTCTTTGTTGGATGCATGTTTTAATTTCTCTTGGGTGAATACCTGGCAGTAGAATGGTTGGAACATGTAATTGGTGAATGTTTTCTTTTTAAGAAATTGCCAGACTATTTTTCAAGGTAGTTGTACCATCTTACATTCCCACCAACAGCCCATCAGAGTGTATCAGGATTTCTTTGTTCCACATTCATGTCTTTAACTTTAGCCATTTTGTAAATGTGTGCAAGTAGCTTATTCAGTTTTATATTTTGCTTCTTTTCATGTACTGCCTTTGTATATCTTTTTGGTGACATGTTGGTTCACATCTTTTGTCTATTTTTAATTTTTTTAATTAATGCATTTTGAAAGTTTTTTATGTATCTGGATATAAGTCTTTTATCAGATATGTGATTGAAAGCCTTACATCATTGAGTTAAAATTTCTTTCTTTTGAATCTTCCTTTTAAGACAATTTTGAAAATGTGGCATCAGCCCACTCCTGTGAAAGGGGGTGAGGGAGGGGATCAGCATTCTCTGCTGGTGCTTGTTCATACTTTGTGTTGTCTTACAGTTGCTAGTTCCATGGGAGCTGAGGACAGGTACTGCTGATGTTAATTATCCTCACTCAGAATGGGGAGGTTGAGAGTTAAGACACAGCACAAGATTCGCAGCTGGTGTTTCTGAGTTTGATCTTTCCTCAGTGCTTAAAACACAGTGTCTTGGTGAACACACACTTAGGTGTTGTCATCAACCCCTACACCGAGGCAGGGGCAGATTCAGAGCCCTGCCTTGTTAGCAGTGGCCCATGTTATTCTTTAGGAAGTGGGCTGACTGGTTGTGGCGCAGTGTGGGAGAGTGACAGGTCGGGGTCAGGGGATGATAATTGGGCGGATCTTCCTTGATGGTGGGGTGAAATCCAGGACATGAATGTGGTCTGCAAGGCTTCACCGTCTTGTTTCACCTCCACTCCTAGCATCTACCTTTTTCACTTGTGTTCTGGACGCCCCAAGTAAGGGTCGGTTCCTTGTTACATGTGTCTCCATACCTGCTTGTAACTCTGCTCACCATTTGTATCATCTAATTAAAGTAGAAATTCGGACATGAAGAAAAGGAGAGAAAAGACCTATACACTGATAAACAAGCCTCCATGAATGTCTGCCATTTGTGGATGCCCTCCCCCGGTCCTCCAGCATGTGTGAGGGGCTCCCCTCTTCATCCTCACAGCACCCCATGAGGGGGCTATCAGCCGTGTTCAAGGACAAGGACCAAGATGGACGTTAAGTGCCTTCCTTAGTCCACCCTTGGAGAGTGGCAGGGCTGCCCGGCGTCTGCCCTGGGTTTTCCCACCACGTCTTGTTCTCTCCTTTGAGTGGAAGGCCTGCTCTTGGGCTGAAGCGAAAGATCAGTAACTGCAGCAACACCAAGGGCTGTAGAGTCTCTTGAGCCTCAAATCAGGTCTGGTTGCATCTGCCTGGGTGTGACAGTTGAGCTTTGGTTCCTTGTGAGGTCACCTACTTGCTGGCTCTGCTTATAGTGGGGAAAACTGGTGGCGGGGGGCGGGGGGAACTTTGGAGGAGCTGCTTTAAAGAGTTGGAGTGAATTCCTCCTCGACGCCTCAGTTCTGGGCCTCTGTCATCTCTTGAGCACCGCTGCTGTTTTGGGTAGAAGGATATTCATTCACCTGGGATAGAGATGGATGCTTAAAAATGTGCCCTTCCCTCTTCCTGAGACGTTTCCTTGAATCCACTAGATGGAGCACATGGTTTGACTATATTTCATAATGAGAAGTAGCAAGAAAAGGTGTGGTCTTTTCATCAGAGCTGTGAACCCCCAAAGTTGGTCAGGCATTTTGATGCATGGGTTATTTTTCTCTGTAAATACCAACTTTTTTTTTTTTTTAACTTACAAAGTCCTTCTGTGGTAAAGAATGCATGAGGGTCTCTGGGGGCCTAGCAGGACATTCTGATAGAGTAGGAAGCATTCTAACCTGGAAGTTTGGGGAGCAGGGACTAGATCGGACCTGCGACTTTGGTCTCGTCACTTTTAAGTGTCATTGAGCCTCCGCGTCCTCTCTCGTCACAGTTCTACGAGGTGAGGTAAAAGATGTACCTTACAGAGCTGTACTGGGCCTTCTGCACCATCCTTTAGGCCACCCTTGAGGCCAAAGATGCCCAGCTCCCTTTTTGCCAGACTGAAATTGCACCCCCAGCCAGTGTTGATGTAAAGTAGAGAATCCTCCAAGCTGTGGACACGGAGGGACCTTTGATGACATGTAGCCCTGTCGCCCTGGTCACCCTCCCCTCAGCAGCTGACGGTCCTGCTCTGCACACGCCCTGGAGCAGGAGTTTCATTTCCTCCCAGATCACTCATTTCAGGGAAACACTGCTGATCGGGAATGTTTATTATATCTTGGTACTGGTTGTGCCTTCCAGACCCTTCCAGCTCTTGTCATCTGTCTTATCTTTTCCGATTCTGTTTTTGTACCAAGATGGAATGTTTGTCTTCACAGTCTGTCCTTCTGGGCCTGGTGGATTAAATGATCTGTAAGAAATAAAAAGCATCATTGAAATGTCTCTCAGCCTTTGGTCCTCACCCAGTGGAAAGGAGAGTGGCCATTTGTCCTTGAAGTCTGTAAACTGTGCTCAGATATTTGAGAACATTCTATCTGCTAACTCTTTTAGCTCTCACAGCAGGGAGCTGTTCTTCAACAATTGTTGCACATCTGTTGGTAAAAGCCAATGATCTTAGACTAGTAGACTAGTAGAAGCTATTATTAGGGTTTAATGAAGTGATTTAAAATTTTCATTTCAGACAGCTTTGAACTTCTATAGAAATATGTAATTTGGCCATTCAGAATTTCTGCTAATTTTTAAGTAATTTGCCATCTGCCAAATAAAATACTTTCACGTAAGTTGACATTCTTGTTGAGTTCCAAGTACAAACGAGTTTGCGATGTTTGAAAGTGACCTTTATAAAATTACACAGTTCGGAATCCACCGTGTGCAAACAGCAAAACACCAAGCCCACTTTCATTTATAGCATATAAATTAACACATTTACAGTTCTTTCCCCTTTAGTGGATGGAAAAGACCTAACTTCAGTCTCATCTTACCCAAATAGAGGTGTTTCAAAGGGTTCGGTTTGAATGGATTTTGGAACCAGCTACATGTTACACATAATCTTCATCGTAGCCTCATTGGCTCTGAGCTAGCAGGTTAAACATACACAGTCATCTCCTGGCCACTGGATCAGAACCGAAAACTGAGGCTCTCCAGGGCCCTGGTCACTTAGCTTCAGGATGTGCCTGGCTCCTTGGTCACTGCCAGGGACCTGCATTGGCAACTTGGTGTTCAATGAAGGAGACACATCATAAGTTTTCCCCAGGAAACTTTGAATCATCAAGATGTTTCTTTGGACACATAATAGGGGTGATCAGTTGGTTAGTATAAAGCCAACAACCTTGTCTTCCCAGAAGTGGCCTTGAGTTTGCTCATGTGTGGAAGTGGGCACATTCCAGACTCTCCTTCCCATTAGAGGTGTGTTCAGAGAGTCCTGAACAGGTGACTGTGACACCTTGAATTTCCTGTGACTCATCAGAACAGTGGGGCTGAGCCTCAGCTTCCTTAGAGCAAGGGGTTTATGCTGAGTAGGAGGTGAAGCGTCCCTTCAAGCGGCGTCATGTACTGACATTGTCAGCCACGTTGCTCTTTCAGAAGTGTAGACGGGGTCCTGGGCAAGCAGAACAATCAACCTGGCCACTGGCCGAGTATCTTCTTTGATGTGCTGTGGGCGACTCTGGAATGTGTACCTTCCTTCTCAGGTGATGGAAGGATTGAGCCTCAGCCTGGCGTTTTCCAAACAGAGGACTAGCTCTTTTTTTTTTTTTAATGTTTATTTATGCATACAAGCTGGGGTACAGGCCAGAGGTGTGGGGCGGTGAGAGGGTTCACCAGAGACAGAATAGGGAGCAGAACAGGCAGATCGATGGAAATACACTGCTGAGGGGAGCAGCGGGTGAGGCAGGAGAGGTCTGCCATGCGATGTGGGAATTGCCCCAGCCAGGCATTGAACTCACGTCCCTGCTGCTGACAGCTCCACAGCACAGCGCTTAACCGCTGTGCCACCAGCGAGGCCCCAGGGACTCGCTCTTTTGCAAGGAACTAAAACCTCCAGGAGTCCGTGCTCCCCTGCAGAATCTTACCTGGAGAGATGGTTTGGTGTTTGATGTCTCTAGGTCTAATCACAGTCACTGTTTTTTTTTTTTTTTTAAAGATTTATTTATTTATGCATACTAGAACTGAGGTGTAGGCCAGAGGTGTGGGGTGGTGAGAGGGTTCTCCAGAGACAGAGTGGGGAGCAGAACAGGCAGATCTACTGAAGTATACTGCTGAGGGGAGCAGCGAGCGAGACAGGAGAAGTCTGCTGCGTCCTGTGGGAAGCCCCCTGGCTGGGGATCAAACTCCTATTGCAGTGGCTGCGAATAGCTTCACAGTGCTGGGACTTAACCCATTGTGCCACCAGGGAGAACCCATCACCGTGATTGTTAATGGGATTTGTGATGTGCTGGCAAGAGCAGGCGCTTAGGAGCCTGGGAGACTGAGCTGGACCCACGTGCCAGCTGTGTGACTTTGGCCAAGTTAGTTTATTCCCCCGAGCCTTCGTCTTATTATCTTTGGAGAGTCATTCAGAGGCCTGTCTCATGTCCCAGATAATATTTGAAGTGATGGCTATTGAGGTCTGTTAGACCCAGCTGGCATCTCGCGCAGGCACAGTGCTGCAGGTTGGGATTCAGCTGCAGAAAATAATTTTTCACCATGGAAGCAACAAATAATATTTTTAAAGTTGTGATTATCGGTACTCCCTTTTAATGACATTAATTATGAAAAAATGAGATTTATTATGAAATCTTTTGAGCTGTTTTACATGGTTTTTTGGGGATTGAAAGTCTTTAAAATATGTGCTGAACATTGGACTGAGGAATAGTTCTTATCTCTGTGCCGAGCATAGGGATTTTTCATCATCCAGGAATCGATAAATATGTTCAAGATCTGAACCATTCATTTAAACACCAAGTTGCCTGTCTGAAGAGTCAGTCAAGTGCGAGTATTTCCATCTTCTGATGTCTGAGGTCAAGTGCAAGGATGTTTTCAAAGTCACAATTTCAGGGATGTGTTTAGTTGATGCCTCCAGCCAGTCAGTCTGCCGTTTTGTAATGAGGCATCATCAGTCCATCTTCCTTGGCCACATCACTGTCCCCGTTAAGAGGCATTCACGAAGAAAGCGAAAGCCCGTCCCTTTACCTCAGAGAATTTTCTCAGCTCCAACACAGCGTTTCCCTCTTTAACGGCGTTAGCTGGATCTGAATGCGGGTGGGATCCCGTGTGTTGGGTTTGGAAGCAGCCGAACCCACCGCCAAGCTGGGACTGCATTCATCACACACCAGCCTGGTCTTAAGCATTTGGAAGAAAGATGTTCTGTTAGCTGAAATGTTTTGGTTTTCAGGCCTGCTGTATTTATCACTTGCAATTATAACTATGTCCAGACGCAAACATTTCATTTTACTTATCAGTGTGTGGTGGTTTCCTAT
This sequence comes from Scalopus aquaticus, assembly GCA_004024925.1. NCBI lineage: Eukaryota > Metazoa > Chordata > Mammalia > Eulipotyphla > Talpidae > Scalopus > Scalopus aquaticus. Next base: position 68,368 of record PVIJ01008693.1, read on the forward strand.
GATTTATTTCCCTCGCTATGATGCTAGATTTTCTTCAAGTATTTTTCCTAGTCTTTTGTTTAACAGCTTCATTGAGATATAATTTACATACATTAAATTTTACTGTGAAGTTTACATGTACAAATTCATGAGTTTTAGTAAATTTGTAGATTTGTGCAGTCATCACTATGACCTAATCTTAGAACATTTCTCTGACCTCCCCCTACAAAGAAATCTCATACCTAGTTCCGACTCCCAGATCTAGTAACCACTAATCTATTTTCTGTCTCGGAGGTTTCCCTTTTCTGGACACTCATGTAAATGGGACCATCCCCTGTGTAGCCTTTGTGTCTGGCTCCTTTCTTCTAGCTTAACGTTTTTTAAACTCTTCTTAAAAATTGAGATATATTTGAGATATAACACTGAACTAGTTTCAGGTGTATACGAGCTTGATATATATTTTTAAAGATTTATTTATGCATATAATAGCTGGGGTGTAGGCCAGAGTGTGAGAGGATTCACCAGAGACAGAGTGGGGAGCAGAACAATACACTCCTGAGGGGAGCAGTGGGGAGACGGGAGAGGTCTGCTGCACCATATGCGAAGCTCCCTGGTGGGGTTCGAACTTGTGCTGCAGTGGCTGCTGATAGTTTCATAGTGCTGAGACTTAACCCCATGCACCACTGGGAAGGCCCCACGAGCTTATTATTTTTGAGGTTCTTTCCTGTTGTAGAGTATATCAGCATTTTATTCCTTTTAATTGCTAAATAGTATTCTATTCCTTTGTCTGGATAAACCACATTTTGTTTGTTGGTTTGCTGGTTGCTGGACATTTGAGTTGGCTACCATGAATAATACTGCTGTGAACATTTGTGTACAAGACTCTGTGTAAACGTGCATTTCATTTTTCTGGGTCAGATGCCTAGGAGTGAAATTGCTGGGTTTTATTTAAGGTAGCAGTTTGCTTAACACTTTCAGGCCCTGTCAAACTGCTTCCTAAAGTGTATTAGGTTCCCAGCACTCAGTACGGCCCGTCTTTTTAAATTTTAGCCATCCTCATAGCCACATAGTAGGTGTCATTGTAGTTTCAGTTTGCATTTCCCTCTTGCCTAGTGTTTGAGCACCTTCTTAGACATTTTTTGGTCATCCTCATAGCTTCTTTGGTGGTCCTGGTCTCAAACCTAGTGTAATATAACAGCCAGCATCCAGGTGGGACACAGAGATTGTGCCAGTTACTTAGCAGCGAGAATTAAATATAAAGAATTGTTATTAGTTATAAAGTTGTCAACTACATCACTGGACAGGTAGGAAGAGAGCAAGTAACACATTATAGAGTCAGTGGCTGCAGGAAATAGCCATCAGCTGGGGACCGAGGAGTGGGGTTGTGCAGAGCTGAAACCTGAGTCCCGAGAAGAGGGCTGAATGGCTGGTGATGGTGCTTTGAGTCAGAGGTGGCATGATGAGGGTGTTCTGTAAATGCTGGAAAAACTGCAAACCTGCTTCATTTGCTGCCCAGGAAGAAACTGATGCTGTTGGGTTGAAGAAGAATTGCTGGGTGACACTAGGAACCCAGGCCTGCAGAAAGCTGGGGCAGGAGAAGGCGCCTTCTGCCCCTGCTTGCTGTCTCCCGCTGCTGCCCCCTGGCGGTGAGCCTAAGAGGACGTCACGGTGGTGTGCCAGCCCTGGCAGCCCAGAGCTGAGTATGGTGGGCTGGGGCTGGGGCTGGAGACCATTGCTTAACAGCGGGCGCAGTCCACCTCTTGACTGCTCTACCTGCCCACCCTTTCACATCCATTGAACCACACAAAAGAAACAACTTAGAATGTACATAGTTTTCCTACATAGGAAGGTGTTCTTGCTGGTTCCTCAAAGCAAAGGACCACAGAGTCTCATCCATCTTCGTGTTCCTCTCTGAGAGGACATCACATTACCCACTTCTTGGCTTTGTTCATTAAACCTTGAATTCAGTCACTGTCCTGCACAAATGGGTGCTGTCCCAAGTCTAAATTGTAGTTACGTTTTATCAACAACACTCGGATAATAATCCAAGGGGAAGAGTAGAGAAGAGCAGAGATCCCGACGCCCTGTGTGCACCCCAGGGCAGGAAGGGCAGGAAGCTCGCTGCTGCACTGCTCGTCTCACCGCTGGTCACTTGCCTGTTGTTGATATTTAGAGCTCAGCTCAGCAGACTCCTTACCCGAAGCTCCGAGTTCTCAGCGGTCCGGCCTTGTTTGGTGTTGCTGTGGTTTCCATGAGCTTGTGCTGTGGGAGGTGGGAGCACCAAGATGCCCCAAAGACTCCCACTGGGCTTCACACAAAGCCCCTGGTGACCCTCCAGATTCCCTTTACCCCAGCTAGTCCATAGCTCCTCAGTTGCCTCTTGATTCAGTGACTCTAGGAGCCCGAAGTACCTGTGGTCTCCCTGGGATGGGACCCCCCTGTCTTCCGCCAGCAGAGACCATGTGTTATTAGCCTAACGGGGAGTGAGGCCGCTTCTCCTTCTACCCCTTCGTCCAGGCCCAGCGTCTTCGGACTTTGGGAGAAACAGCTGACTCAAGGCACAGTCGAGCTGGAGCCCCCTCCTTCCAGAATGTTATCTTCCAGCAGGCGTCTTCTGGGGGCCTCTCTGTTCTTTTGTGGGGCCAGCTGCTTGTACGTGAGGGGCACCGTGGCGAGACTGGCGACTCCAAGTGCCGCAAGGCCCTCGCTAGTGAGTTACTGCACACGGGGTGTGTTTCAGACTCGGGCTGTGGGCCGCTGTGATCCCGCCGCTGACACCGCTCTCTCTCTCTCTTCTCCCCTCCTTTCTCCCCTGCCCTCCTTTCTTCCCTCCAGTGAACTAGAGTAGACGAGAGAGGCTGGCTGAGAAAATGGCATAATAGGATACGTTTTGTAAGAGTAAGTATTTTTTGAGAAATATTCTGATACACATTCACCATGCCATTAAATATTCATCTCTTGATTTAGTCCATGGTGACAGCACTTTGGAAGCGATTGGTCTAAGGAGACTTGGACTTGGGGCTATGTCTGCGCAGCTGCCCTTGGTTTATCAGCCCCTCCCAAGATGTCAGTGCTGGTGGCTGTCCTTAGGGGCCCTTGCAGAGGAGGGGGTTGCTCGTGGAAATCTTGTTGACTTGTCACCAAGGTGCACGAGTGTGCGTGCCTGTAAATGGAACCTCCAGAGTTGTTTCAAGAGAGCTTGGGGCCCCGTCATTGCCTACCCCCTCAGCGTCTGCACGTAGTGGGGGTAACACACCCTCTTCAGGGCAGGCTGGCTCTATTTCCAGGATGTGTTTTCTCTGACTTTTATATAATATTGGCATTTAAAACATAGTTCGCTGATATTGTTCAGTTGACAAGAATGACCGAAATAGGGTCAACTCTGTAATTTGAAAAAATTTTCAGCCCTTCTGTTAACCTCTCCCCACCCTTCCTTTGACTTTTTCTCCAAATGGTTTTTTTCCTCCTTGGATCTTGAGAGCCTTGCGGCTAAAGCAGAGATGACAGATTTGCAGATGGGAAGACATCTGCGAAATAAATTTCTTCAAGGGATTAGAATCGATGGCTCAGTCCTCGTGCCCAGACCTTGCCTGACAGAATGAATGAGCCAAAGTTACTGGCCAGACACAAGCTTTCTCTGTAAGTGCTCTGTCCATTTAAAGCAGGGTATCTTCAGCTGGCCCTGGGGGGAGAAGTCCTCTTATCATTCCCTCACGCGTGCTCCGTGCCGTGCCAGGGACGCTTCCGGGAATTCTCTCTCTTGGGAGTAGTAGTGTATTTGGGAGAGAGAACTGTGTGGAGGATCGAGTGCCTTCAAGAGAAATTCAGCTTTTAGACATGCACCGTTGACCTGTCCTATTGGGTTTTTAAAGCTTGTTCAAAATGTCCAG
>PVIJ01008694.1:0-72232 GCA_004024925.1 Scalopus aquaticus
GGCCTCCCTATAGTCCTGTTATAAGTGAAACCATTCGATATTTTTCTCTTTCTTTCTGGCTTATTTCACTGAGTATGATCCCCTCTAATTCCATCCATGTCGCTGCAAATTGCATGTGTTTATCTTCTTTCCATGCTGAATAGTATTCCATTGTGTATATGTACCACATCTTCTTGATCCAATCATCTATTTTTGGACTAGAGCTTTTTTAAATTCATAAAGTGGCAGAAATACTGTAAATTCGCATTGAGAAAGTAATAGAAATGAATTCTTTTGAAATGTACCAATTAAAAATTAAATTGGAGCTTTTAATTTATATTGATGCTCTTGTTTGAAGAAAAGGTTTAATTAGAAGAAAATGAGAAAAGTGAAAAATGTAGTAGAGACTCTATTAAGGAATTCTGGGCAACATCAAGGCTCTTCAAGGCTAATATCAGTAATTTATTATTATTATTATTATTATTATTATTATTATTATTATTATTATTATTACTACTTCTACTACCACTACATTGGATTCAGGTGTCTACATGATAACTTAGTCATAACTACCATGGTGATTTGGAGCTCACAAACTGGAGGGTAAAACATGAGAAGGGGCTGTGTTGAGCTTCTCTGTAGAAATAGAAGAGATTTAAGAAAAAGATAATTTAAAATACAACTAGGGGAAGTATGAAAAAGTAAAATGCGGGAGATCTAGACAGAGGAAATTCACATCAGAGTAGGCAAGAGTTCAGGACAGTTTGATTGTTACCCCAAGACAGGAAGGAGAGAAGAGAGGGGGCAGAGAAAGTAAGGAGGCAGAGGATCAAGGACAAAGGCAAAGAGCAGGAGGATAAGGACGAAAACAGACTGGTCTTGAATATATGTAAGAGAAATTTTCATTCATTTATTCAAACACATGGGATAACTGACAATCAAATGGTGTATTTGTTAATACTGAATCTGTACTTGATAGAACTATCGCATTCCCAATGTCCAGCACAATGATTTGAATGTAAGAGCTTAATAAATTGTTAAAGAAATGAAAGTTGCGACAACAGCTAACACTTATTAAATGCTGTGGACTCTGGATCCTTATTAGATAAAAATAAACCAATTATAAAAAGACATTTGAGACAAATGGGAAAATCCTAAGTGGACTAAGTTTAAGTGACATTAAACAATTATTGATCACTGTGTTAAGTTTGATAATGATATTGACGTATAATGTTTTGTTTTTAGTTTTAAAGGTATATATGGAAATACTTACAGTGAAATGACAATGTGTGTGATTGCCTTCAATATACTACAAGCCCTTCTCCAAGAAAAAGAAAAAAAGGAAGGGAAGATAGATGAAGGATGACAAAAATGTTATTAAATATAGAGGGTGACTACCTGGGGTCCATTACACTACACTCTATTCTCTGGTTTGGTGACTGCCTGAAAACTTCCTTTAAACAATTATTTTTAAGTCCCATATTAATTCAACATAAAGACTACAATCAATCTCCTGGAATTTCCAAAAACAAACTGACTATTCTCTTTCTTGGTGACCAACAGGAAATTCAGATGACAACAGAATGGAATTCTGTGTCCCCTCTGAAGGTTCTGGCTATTATTTACTCATGGAACGTGAACTCATTATCAGTTCAAGAAAAGTGTTGTGGTACAGTTTGTAATCACATTCTGAAACCACAGTGACAATAGCTGAACAGTCTTACAACTGTTCTTCATTTGCATAGGGAATGAAGAGTTATCACTGGGACGAAATCACTTTAATTCCTCACTTCCACAATCTCTTTTAATAAAACTGTTCTGCTTAAAAGTTTATAATGTGCTGTTAAGAAGAAATGTGATAATTTCAAGAAACCAGCTCTGAAGCTTTTACTTTTTTAAAAAAAAAGTACCTTTAGGAGATTTATTTCTAAGGAACTGGCCAACAATATTTAATGACTAAGTTTTGCTACTGTACTTCAGTTTCATGGAACACCTAATCCGGGCACTTCTTTTGGCACTAACTACTAGGAGGAGGGAAGCTCACCCTTGTTTCTTCTTTCTCTTGCATTTTATAACTCTCTCTCTTAAGGGGAAAAACAAAGTAATTCTTTTCTTCATTGGGGAAAAAAAATGTCATTAGAGCATATGCTTTTGGCATCTTTCTATTTCCTTGAGCTCTGAAGGTACAACACAATCTTCTGCTACCACCTTAGCCACCCTGGTGAAACTCCTACTCCCTAGCCTTTTAGGAAGTTACTAGCACTTTCTTCTAATCTTCCAGTGTGCTTTGTTTATAACGTCAACAAAGCATAATTTACTATTTCATATTTTTCTCCCTTCCTAGACTGTGAGGAGCTCAGGGGTGGAAAGACATCTTTCTTATTTATCTCTGGAGCCAAAGGACCTGGCTCCATCCCAGGCAAACAATAGGTCCTAAGTGCCTTATCAATTAGTAAAAGACAGGAGAGCTGGGGAGGAGCTGTTATTCTGCAGGCTACAGTGTTGAAGAGAAGAAATGCCATTTTGGGAAGCCACGGATTTCTTCATTTAGAGAAGGAAGTGTGAGAAAAGAATGGAAAGTTCCTTTGAGGAATATGGAAATGGGATCGCTGGATTAACAATTAGAACAGTGAAAGGTATGGGAATTAGGTATTAAATTACACCTAGTCTATTTTCTAGTAGGTCTCGCTATATCAGTTACTTTAAAATATAGATACCTACCCCTAGCCTTAGAGTTTAAGGTTAGTTATTTTATGAATAATTTCTGAAAAGAAAAATCTCTTTTTTAGTAATGGAATCGCTCTCTCAGGTACAGCATGTCTGTTTCTTAATCTCTAGGGTTGGATTATGTAGCCTGATGAAAAAAAAAATCTCTATTTTCTAATGGCAGAAAACCTTAGCTGCAGATCAAATGTCTAAGGAAAAAAAGAACTAGCACTCAGCACTGGCCTCGAGGAATGCAGAACTCTCAGTGGCTGGACAAGTCCCTGACACACGGCTCTTTGGTGTATGTTGAATGAATAAATGAGTACTAATGATAACAACAATACAATTACAGCACATACATCATCTCTTACTAATCTGGTAGGTTTTCCCTCCTCTCAGTTGGCAATGCTTCTACCTCAGTAAAAGAAACTTAAAAATTATTGCTGGTCCTTATCAAGGGAACCCTGACCCCACCAGGCCACACCATCCACAGGGAATCTGAAGATCAGGCTAAAGTCCAAAGTCTCTATTATTGGCAGAGTCCTCACCCCCAATTTGTGGGATGCCACACCTACTAGATTGATGAGAGGTGATTATCATCTCCACCCAATGCAGCTACTATAGAAAACAATGTTGCCTCAGAGATAAACAAAGTAATCGGCACCCTAACTCCACCTCCACCTAGAGGAAGAATCAGGAAAGAAAAGAGATGTTGACTTCCTGCTATGGACACACACCCAAGGCGCCTTCAGTTAACCAGTCAAGGCTCTCTGAGGCTGGGAATGGGGAATGACAGTGACTGTGACTAACCCAGCTCTGTGAATATCAAAATCTATTATTGCAAATGGCTTAACAGGGACCCTCAAACCCAACTTAGGCTCACTGTACACTGTAGGAAGCCAAGACTTGGACACAGTAAAAGACTGAGAACAGAGCTGGTGAAGGCAGAGCTGTGACTAGAGTCTGCCCCAAGCACCCAGTCTCCCAGCAGAGACAGGGCAGCAGGGAGCAAAGGAGAAAGAGGACCGAAACCTCCAGTCAGTGCCCTGGGGACAGCTTCAGCAGGATGCACTTGGTTAGAGGGTGTTCGCCCACTACCCCACTTACTAACTGCGGGGTCCCTGCGCTCCAGGTAGGTTTGCCAAATCCTGTGCAAATTCTTCCAGGGTCAAATTAGACACTCAGCAAGGGAGGGGGAGCATAAGGGTTCAAAACAGGGTAGAAAAGAGCACAAGGGACTATGGTGATGGGTCATTGGTGAATCGGTGGTTACCCAAGAGGAACACACAATGTAAAAGACATAAAAAACAATAAAAAAATATTAAGAAAAAAAAAAAACTATTAGTCTTCAAGAGTAAAACTATTAGTCGGCTATAACTGCTTAGGGACTTACATAATGTCCTCAGAATAGGAGCAAAGGGTATGTATGGGGTGAGAGATGGGGAGAAACCAAAATTGCAGGAAAGGTAAAACAAAAGAAGAATTTGTCCAGAGGGCAATGGGCCATTAGGAAGACTGAGTAAGCAGATGATCCCACTAGGCTGGCTTCACATTCTACACTGTGCAAATTAGGCTTGGAAAAGGAAAAGGGAAGATTTATGCAAACATAAAAATTTTTAAAGGTCTCTAAGTAACCAGTGTCCTATAATGCTTATAAAACCAAACTCAATGATTTAGCTTTTTTGTTTCTTTTTTTACTAACAACCAGTTGAGAAAAGATTCAAAAACATGAATACCCTGTTAGAGGCACATCTTGTCCCTCTGTCCCACCCAAGGCTGTTGTGGACCAGCATCAGCTCTAGGGAGCAGGACCAGGCGCTGACCACCTGGGGCAAGCATCTCCCTGGGCAGATCAATGGAGGCTGACACTGGAAGCCCACCCCTCCCAGGTGTGCACACACCACGCTGGATGAATTTCCTCAGGAAAAATGTAATCTCTCCCCTTTGTTCCATTTGTAGTAAAGAAAAAACAGAACAAATGAAAACAATAACAGCAGAAACCAGGGACCTAAATCACAGAGGGGAAGCACTGCTGGTAACGAGCAGTGAACTAGACCTGTGCTTTTTGATGGGAAAGGAAAGGAAGTTAGACCTGATCACCAGTCCATCTATCCCATCCAATGGAGACTCTCAGAAGTATCCAGAAATCACCTTTGGAATATTACAAAAATCTTTATCCAATCCCACAGTGTCCTGTCATTTTAACCTTATTTTCCCCCTCAAGTGACAGTGTTTGAGGCAGTTTGTGCACAAATCAAACATTTATGGAGCACCCGCCACAGCAAGTGTTGGGATAAGGCTATCCCATGTTCAAGTTTGTGGCTTTAAAATTCTGTTCTTGTTGCCTTACTTAATTTTTAAAAATTTATTTTTGCATAGAAGGCCAGAGGAATGGGGGGAGGTGTGTGTGAGAGGACTCACCAGAGACAGAGCGGAGAGCAGAACAGGCAGATTGACTGAAGTACACTGCTGAAGGGAGCAGCAGGTGAGATAGAAGAGGTCTGCTGCGCCATGTAGGAATCTCCCTGGACAGGGACGAACTCAGGCCATCACAATGACGGCACTGGGACTTAACCCCTAGGCCACCAGGGAGGCCCCCTTACTTAATTTTTTTTAATGCATTAATTTTGCTTTCTAAGCTATTTCCCCCTTAAGCATTCAGGGGTATACTAGCAAAGTAGTATAAGCCCTCAGATTTCAAGTCAGAAAAATTGGCTTTAATCCCTGTTTTGGCACTTAGAGAGCTAGTCAGTGTCTCACAGGGAGACAGCAAAGATCTAATGAAATCTTGCAAGTTCACTCCTGGAAACTGTGCCTGGCACACACAGGCTTGGGAATGGCAGGTGCCCCGCTGTAGCAGTAGCAGTGGGGGTAGCTGCTGTAGCAAGGATATGACAATGACTGTTACACGAGTAGTAGATGATGGCAAAATCACACAGGGTCTGTAGTTAAGCTCCCCCACTTAATCAGGGGTGCTGAAAGAATATAAGAAATCTTTATGCAAATTACAAAAATACATACACCTACACCTGAAGATTAATCACAAAGATGCCTCTTCCTTTGGATTGAGGAATGTGCCAGAGGGCACTGGTTTGCAAAAAGAGCAGCTGGGCAAGTGGAGCACTGGTGAGGTTTCAGTGCCCCCATCACCATGTAATGGGCCCGTATCATTGTCATCACCACCATCATTATCATGATCATGACTGTCATCATATTGTCATCATCAGCATTACCACCATCAAGAACCGGAAAAAAACCAGACTGTATTCTTGATCTTTCTATATTCCTGAGCCATTTGCCTTCCAGTGTCTTAGTCCACAACTCTGATCAGGCCATCCCTCTATTTAGGGGACTCTTGGCTTTCTTTCTACTTCCAGCTGTGTTATATGTGAACTGGCATTCAAGGCACCTTAGGATACCTACCTAATGCTGAGCTTTATTTGCTCTATTGCAACCTGGTAGCTTCGCAAATACCCTTTTTATTCTTTTCTACCTTTGCTGGAACAAGCACTACAAGGACACAGATTTTTATCTGTTTTGCTCAAATATGCTTCCCAAAGTACCCAGAAGAATGGCTGGTATGTAGTGGGTGCTTAATAAATATTGGAAAATGAATGCATTTGCTCATTGCAGACCCTTTTGCCTGGAAACTCCTCAAGCTTTCAAAATGTTATACTTCCTTCCATGTCTGTCCTATATAAAAGTTTTTCTGAGTCCTACTTTATTTTTTGAAGGAAAAATGTGAACAAACAATCCAATTTTTTTAAAAAAAGTCAGTAATAGAATTCTTATAATTTTAAAATACAAAGAGTTAGTAGAAACACTTCTGTAGAAGCAGTTAAATTGTCCTAGTACCTGTTAGAAAGAATACAGTTATATTCATTCATTATAGCTATAAATTAGATAGCTATTAATGCTGTAGATTAGTGACATCTATTGAATTAAAACAAGCAAAAGTTACTTAGTGTCACAATATGCAAAAGAGTTGTATAAGTCAACTTAAATTTAAGGAAGATTTGCATTGAAGCTGGGACAGAGGGCGCTGGAGTCAGATGTACTATATGAGAAACATGGGCAAATTAATCTCTCAATCTTTATAGATGCTATCTTCATCTGTAAAGTGGAGGGTACTACTAGTATTTACTTTTTAAATTAGGCTCGGTAAGGCAATGCTGTAGTAACAAACAGCCCCCCACATGTCAGTGTCGAGCTGGATGCATGCATGAGTGACTGTCTTGAACAGCTGTCTTCAATCTAATCACTCAGTGATCCAGGTCGGCCAAAGAAGAGAGTAAAAGCTAGGAACTCTGGTACGAGGCTTTCTACCAATCCACCCTGAAGGTGACTCTGCTGCCTTTGCTCTTGTGTCATCAATGTGTAGCCAACTAGATGGGGCTGGACGTAGTTTCTTTCCTCTTCTATTCTCTTTTGTTTTTCTTTTTTTAGAAGCATAGTTTCTGTGTGCCCAGACAGAGAAATGTGGAATGGGATCTGGCAAACTCACAACATTGTCTCCCTCCCTCATCAGACTGATGTACAGACTGAATGGACAGCAAATGCGCAGCTCTCGGAACACTACACAAAGTTCTGCTAAAATTGTAATATCAGTTCTAACTGGCAAATGGAAATCTTTCTATTCATATATTCATATTCAAAATCTTTATAGTTTTATATTTTCCGACTGAGCAGAAATTCAGACTAAGAATTTAATGACCGATCTCTGCACTTATCTGGGTATCTGAAATGACCCTGTTCTTAAGAATGCTAAGAAAAGATATTCTGGAGTCCAGTTATGACACCCCAGATGACTCAAGGCTGGAACTTGCTGAGCCCCCCACTTATGCATCCCTGGGAGTTCCTTAGGAAAGGCTTTCTGTATACTGCTTCTGTCTCCAAGGTCAAGCTGGTTCTTGAGTTCTTTAAAGTTTGAACCTAAACATCATGATTTTTATACCCTCCACTGCCAATCTCTAGCTCAATGCAAATACATTATTACATTTTTCCTAGAAAGCTACAAAAATGTAAGTAGGATAAATAGGGATTTCTGTTTAAAGATGGGCAAAAGAGACAGAAGGAACAGACAGGTAACTTAAAGGGAGATGAGAATGACAAAAATTACACCAAGGGGTTAATATCTGCAATAAAAAAGGAACTCCGGCAAACCAACAAGATAAGAAGTAATATAAAAATGGGCAAAAAAATATGAATAACTGGGGGCCTCCCTGGTGGCGCAGCGGTTAAGCGCTGTGCTGTGGAGCTGTCAGCAGCATCGATGCGAGTTCGACGCCAGGCCGGGGAGAATCCCACATGGCGCAGCAGACCTCTCCTGCCTAGCCCGCTGCTCCCCTCAGCAGTGTATTTCTGATCTGCCTGTTCTGCTCCCCACTCTGTCTCTGGTGAAGCCTCTCACCACTCCACACCTCTGGCCTGTACCCCAGCTGTATGTATAAATAAATAAATCTTAAAAAAAATATGAATAACTGGCAGCTCACAGGAGAAACTTAAATGGGTAAAAGCAAATAAAGTGAAAATCAGCCTACTAGACATTAGAGAAATAAGAATGAAAGCAAGATACCGTAAAGATCGTCAAATTAAAAAAAAATTCACAAGTACTAAGTATGGGCAAGGATGTAAGAAAAGGAACCCTTCAGCACCACCAGTAAGATTCCAAACTGGCAGAGCCTTTTTGAGGGCAATGTGGCAGTGCCACAAAAGTGGGTCTCTGCAAGCTGAGAGAACTTAGCTGTTTATCACTAGGGAATGAAAAGAAAAGCACAGTGGGGGTCTGGTATGGAGCCCCATTGGCAACCAGGTCAACACCCTAAGTATGAAAGGAAAGATCTTTAAAGCCTAAAGCCAAGCAAATGTAAGGAATAGAAGGAAAGCCTTGCTGTATTTCCCCCATGTTAATGAAAATGTCACCATGTAAAATCCATAAAACAACACTACATATTTTTGAGGGCACACAGATCATCAAGAACATTATTAATGGGGATGGGAACAGAATGGAAGTGGGAGATGAGGAAGCAAAACGAGAAAGCAAAAGCTGGGCCTTTCACAGATTGGTGGTGAAGATGACGTGCAATTAGCTAACCAGTATGCAGAATTCAATTCTCAACCCGAAGATTCCACACACACCCACACCCACACCAGAAAGTACAAAGCCCCCGGCAGGAAGTAGCTGCTACTCACCCATGAAGTTCCTTCTAAAGTTACTGACTGGAGTATGTAGACGAGTGAAATAGGCTATGGGATGATGGGAACGTAAATTGAAATAAAATATACTGTTGTCATTAGTAGGTGCCAGAATTATGGCAGACTTTTTTTAACCATTGAGGCGCTTATTCAACGTCATGAGAAAGACTGTAAGAACTCAGTAGTGATAATACCAAGAGAAAAGGAACAGAGGGGGCAGCCAGGGGGCAAGAGAGGGAAAAGACAGGTAGGCAGGGGGAAAAGGAGAAGGCAAGAAAGGAGGGAGGGGAGGCACCAGAAAGGGGGCAGCAGGTAGGATGGGGGAGGTGGTGGGAGCAGGAGAGGAGTGAAAGTTGAGGACAACTAACAGAGCAAGGAGGAAGGAACCCAGTGTGAGCAACCCACAAGAACCCTGGTCATAATTTATTCCAAAAAGTAGTACTTAACCAAATCTTTCTGGTATCTGTTCCGGGCTTATATTCATTCTTTGCCCCGGTAGTGCTTTCCCAGCTGGTCTCACACTCCTTTATCTGTGTGGAGATGTGAACTGCATCCAGAGATTGTTCTGAGACCTCTGAGCACTCTCAGTTCTAAAAGCTTTTAACTTCCTCTGGCAAAGGTGCCTCTGGCCTGCAGTTCCCAAATGTTCTCCTGGCCAGCGTGCACCAGGTGCACCCCATGATTCCCGGAATTGGGGAGTGTGTGTCTCTGCGTCTGTACAGTGACCACAGTGATGTTCCACCAGTCGGCTTTGGCTCCACTTTGTGGCCTGGTCTCTATCAATCCTCCATGTCTTGCCTAAGGCTTTGTCTTCATTTTGCAACCTGTTCCTGCTGATGCACCAGAGTTTCTTGCCAGCGTCTTCATAAGTCTCAAGACTTAAGAAATCCCTGGCAAGAAGCTGTGGAGGATTAGTCGAGGCTACAAAATGGAGATAAAACTCCTGATAGAGCCAAATTAAGAGTTTGGCCAAAGTTGGTTTGACTTTTTTTTTTTCATTCCCTTAATATTGAAAAATCCACTGAAACAGGAGAACTTTCCAGCAAAATTAAGAATGGTCTCTTCATGACAGCTACAGCCACAAACCAGAGGTCGCCCCTATGCACACGGAGATTTAGAGTACCAGGGAAAGCCTTGGCCAACATCATATCCTCTTCGAGTGGGTGCTGGCTTCCTCAAAAATATCCTCTCTCTTGGCATCCTACTCGAAGTTCCATGTATATATATACAAAAAAAAACACATAAATGAAAATGTGTGCATAAGGCAGCAAACAAATGTTGAGAAGATTGGGTCCACATTAGCCATATGGTATTTTTGGGTAAAAACAATCATTATGTGATATTAGGACCAAAATACAAAATTCAAATTCATCTCTAAAATCTGGCAAGTTGTTTATTTCTGCTATCATGTTGTATACTAGGATTTCTTTCCTTATAGTTAAATCCTTAGTAACAAAAAAGACATTTAATAGCCAATAATAGAATACTTTTTTTTAATAGAACACAGGATACAACTCCTTGGTTATTACTGAAATTTACTCCCTTCCTCTGTTTCCCCCATTAAGAACAACAATAACAACAACAACAAAAACCCCACAAACAAAACCTGGTAAACTTGTAAACTGTCTAGAGTTTTCAATAACAAAAGATAAGCATTGTATTTTTAATCTATTTTTGGAAAGGTCAATGACACTAGTGTTTGAATTTGATTGGCTGTTTCAGTCAAGTGAGCAAGAGGAGGAAGTTATTTAAACTATTATTTATAGATGACGAGGCCGATTAATTGCTTCAGCAAACTCCAGGCTGCCTACTAATATGCACTTGACCCCTCTGGCTAATTGACTGTGTGTATAGTATGGTTACAAATGGATAGCTGGTGATCTTTTCATCCCATCTGAGATGATAAAGAGCTTTTATTAACAGGGAGTGAAGAAGAGGGTTACATCTATAGAGAGGAAATTTTACTCACTTCTCTAACAAATTAGCCTTTTTGGCCTCCCATTAGTAGAGGGTAATAAGGGACAAACGTATTCGATGGAGGCACTTGGACTTGGTGAGGCACAAACAGCAAATGATGATCTCTGAGAAACGAATACACAAGGCGTGGCAATGAATGAGGGAAAGAAATTTAGTGAAAAATTCCAATCTCTTATTCTGTCTTCTCTTTTTAGTGTTCACTGTCTCTAGCCTGCTAGGTGGGAAATGCTGTTTGGAAAGTAGATGCTACATCAAGCATGAAGAAAACAAACAAAAATGAAAAGTATATTGCATTTCCTAAAAGGCAAGTTTCACATATTTAGGGGAGAAGATAGCAGCGCTGTGATTAACACATAAATAGCAGTTTCCTAATATTTACTTTACAAAAAAAGAGGGTGTTTGGAAACTGCCCAACTCTACCCTCACTCTGCCTTAGTGTCCATGCTAGACAAGGAACACTTACTTAATCTTAGTGTCCAGGGAATTTTGCTCTATCGCAGCTGACAACAGTTCCCAGATTTTCACCAGAAACTCGTCAGTCTGCAGGTGATCCAGACACCCACCTGCTCCCAGTCTGCTAGTCCTGGGAGCACACTCCTTGGTTCTGTACTCCTCACCTGCTTGACTGCCAACTAAAAGGGCCACCAACTCCGCACAACTCCTTCTTGACCTTGGCTTAGGGTGGGGGTTCTTAGCCAACACCATCTCCCCTAATACGTAGTCTCAGTTTTATCTTCCAGACTTCAATTGCCAGCTATACAAAATAATAATTCATTCCAAAAACTTACTGAGTGCTTACCATTTGCCAAGCTCAAGTCTAGGAGTTGGTAGAGTGAAGAGAGTCATTTGTGAACTTCTAAAATTTAGAAACAAAGACTATAATCCTATAGAAAAACCCACAGCACCGGAACAGCAAATACAGGCTGGGAACAGGAAAAGCTGGGTGACACTTACCTGTGCCAGTCTAGCCAAGAACATGCAGGTAAAACATGCAACTTGCTACCAGCACATAATGAAAGAGGAAAGGATGTGTCAGTCAAGAAATCAACTCAGTGTGTAACGCAGCACATGCCACCTTGCATCTGGGATTACGCCAACTGGCACAAAGCTTCAAAAATCAACAGTTTACCTTCAGTGCTGACCCAACAACAGGATTAGCACTGCATTCGAAAAATGAGTCCAAGAAATACAAAAACAAAGAAGGTACTAAAGATACCATGGTAACAGGTACACACATTGGAGCCAAAAATACAAAGTTCTATCTTTTATTAATTTTACTTAAACAGTGGGCATTCCAGAGCCTGCATTTCCAGGGTACTTACTGGGAGTGGCCTTTTGGGGAACCCTGAAGCATAGTCACCTACTTTCTCCTTCTTTGTCTTCTTAGGGGTCAGAATGCTCTAATCAGAAGGTCCCCTCTGTCTTTTGACAAAATCACCATTCTCTTAATGTACACCCCCTGCCTCCATGCCTAAAGCACATAAAGGGCCTGCTTTAGGGATGTCTTGGGGGGGGGGAGTATGGAGGAGGGTAGGGTTAGAACTGAGTTTGAATAAAGGTAAGGCATTGAAAATCTCTCTTCTTTCCTCTCTTTTCCCCCTTCCCACTCATATCCTGCAAGTCAAAACCAAAGACTGTAGGAGCTACAAGGGGGGTGGGGACTCTGCTTACCTAAAGGCCTGAGGTAAGACTGACAGTAATGAAGACTATTTCAGACAACTATATATATATATAAACTCTGAGGTCAAAAGTAGCTCAGGCTTCAAGGCTCTCCTGTATTTAGTCCCTGGAAATAAAGGCAAAGAACATATGGAGGGCCCTGGATATGCTGCACGAAAGCAGCTTGGGGGTCACCAAAGCAAAACCATGTTAAAGAAAAGTCTTTGGTCAAAGGTATTCTGGCCATCTGGCAGAGTAAATACAGGTGCTCGTGACTGTGATTTCTCAGGAGAGAAGTTTTGTTCCTTTCTAACACCAAGGGTGAGGCAGACATGTTTCCTTCTTGTCCCCTTCTGCAGTAGAGATTCTTTCCTAATTTGTTCTTACCTGGGGCCCCCATTATTTTATACATATACTTCCTTTACTGGACTCCCTACCTTAGGCAGAACCTTGGATTTGGCTCCTGTCCTCTATATCCAACAAATGATCAGAACCTAAGTTCCAGGACACCGTGGTTAGGCAGATGTCTTTGGGTTAAAAACTGACTTTAGTGCCAGCCTACTCTCCTGAGTTTCTGCTTAAACTAATTTTGGCTTGTGAGGTTGTGTTACTTTTACTCAAGTTTTTATTTTCACCTTATTTCACTTACAGGGTTTTTAAAGAGTTGTACAAGTACTTAATCTCACAAAGTGGGAGAAAGTGAAGTTGTAACACTTTTTCCATCAGAAAGTTCTTGACTGATTCTGATGTGCAATCAGGATTAGTTACTAGTGCTCTAAACTAGGGCCATAGTAGACATAATTCACTGATCCCTTTTTAACAAAACTAGTAATTATGTAGTTAATCTCTCTTACCCCACCTTCACCTCCCATCTTGGTTTAAAGGTAGGACATGTAGAAAACTGTAAAGAGGAAATGTTTTAAGCCCACTTTCTATAGCAAGTAGTTTGGGTGCTTATAAAAGGGAGAGAAACATATTTTGAGCACTTGCAAAGCATGAAGTCCTCTGTTTTGTGATTTCTCCTAAACTTTTTCTTTGCCTTCTTTCAACCTAGGAAGTTAAGTAATATTACTTACACTTATACAGACAGAGAAATAAGCTCAGAGAAGCTAAGTAAATCAATCAAGGACATACAAGCACCAAAACTGTGCTTTGAGTCAAGTCACCATGATTCAAAGGAACGCTTTCTGCCTATCCACAATGTTACTCCTTAGAAGTAATAGAGTAAGTCTCATGTTTTCCTGCACATTTTCATTAGCAAATGGATGAACCAGTTCAGAAATGAAGACACTGCGGTTAAGGAAAAAGTCAGTGACAAACTCACAGACGAAGGTCAAGTTAATAGCAGAGTAGGCAAAGTCCCTGCTTCCAGATGCCATTCTTAAAAAAATAATAATAATAAAAAATTAATTACTGTTGCATGAAAAAGTCTTAACTTTGGATGAGCTATTATGCACTGCTGGGACAAGCTCAGTGCTTCCTGATGAAACAGGTCAGCTCACGGTGCAGCACTGACCAAGTCCAGTGGAAAGGGCCAGCGCCAGCAGCATCTTCTGGATGGGATACTGTCTTTTGCTTGCTCAAACTATTGTTATACGTGTGCATTAGATTTGCCCCAAAGCTACTTCCATATTAGGCAAACTTGAATTTTTAACTAACTGGTGTGAAAAATGTGTTATGTTCAACCTGGCAATATTTTCTGCTGCTAAGCTGACAATGGCCGGTGTCAAACAGGCTTATGGAGGCTTTGTGTCCAATGAGCCAATTTTACACAGACTGTTCCTATTTGAACAGAGCTAAATACACATGTACACATATGTCATCTGAACAGACACCGATATTTTATTCATAATGATTCACTAGTGTTCCTGAAGACTCTGGCCTTCATGATTGAATCCCCTCTACCCAAAAGGATGGAAACTGTGCTCCCTCGGTTACCAAAGTATGAATCCATGAGGCCCATGTCCTTTGCCTTTCGGAATTCTCATGTCATAGGAATTTCTTCCCAGACAGAAATCTGACTATAAAATCAAACAAACAATAAACTATCCTGATACCTCAGAACAGTTCTGTAAAGATATGTTATTATTATAATCCACAGGACACAAAAATATCTAAAAAATACAGTAAAAGACACTGTCCAAAGAAACCTAAGTTTACAAAACAGGAAGATAAAGGGAAGACCAAAACAAGTACAAATAAAAACTACAGACACATTCTTAATAGTATTCTTGAGACCAGGAAAGCTAGCATAGCTTCCCCAAGGATTCTTTAAGATGCAAATGTGACATTTGGGGAAAAGAAATTAATTATTCTACCTTAAAAAAAAAATCTCATTGCATTTGACCTCAGAGAGCTTCCCCTGTATGCAAATCTTTTTGGTTTCCTCTGCTAGAGCACTATTTTCTCTCTGGTACAGGATTCCCATTAAAAACGTCTCCATTGTAACCATACAGCAAATTGTAAGGGAAACACTGAAAAGATGGTTTTACTAACCAGCATAAGCAATAGCCACTGTTTATTTGGAGCGGTTTCTGTTTTCTTGGCATAGAAACAATGTAGACAAAAACAGTTTGGTCACCGTGAACTAAGCTTCTACCCAAGAAAATCTGCTAGACAGAGGTCAGCAACCTTCTTAATCTCAAGGACCACCAACAGGACTTCACAATGAATTTGGGAGCTGTAAGCAGGAAGCCTATTGCAGAGACAGGGAAATGGTTTTGATCCTGCTCAAAATCCCACATGGCTCCACTGATCTTAGCACGGCTTACGAAGCCCCACTAGGGTCTGTCCCCAGTAAGCCTCCCCAATCCAGCTCCACCTACCTGCCTTCCTCCCTGACTGCAGTAGCAAGCAGGCTCTCGTCTAGGCCTTTGCACACACTGTTCCTTTTGAGTGGAACACTTGACCATTCTTTGCATGGCTAACCCTTCTTCAGGCTTCAATTTAGATTCTCCTAGTCCCCAATCCCCCAAGTTTGGGTTAAAGGTCCTCACAGGTACAGTAGAGCACCTCTATTTTTCCTCTCGTCGAACTTATCAAATTGCACCACAACACACCACTGGAATGTCAGCTTTTCAGAGACAGTGACTCACTGTTTTCTTGCTTTATTTCGATTGCCCACAGGACTTGACACCTGGCAGGTGTCTAGCAATATCTGTTGACTAAATGAATGAAGCAGGGGAGGGGAGAGAGACAACTGCTTTTGAAGGAGAAGGGTGGAGCACCCGCAGCAATGGTGTCATACGTTTTAGTGACATCATCTGTTTCTACCAGAAGTTAAACTGTGACACAGCCTTCTTTTCCTTCTCGTAAATTGCAAAGATCACAAATTAAAATCTAATCAAAGTATAATTTATAATGTGCTTAGTTTATTCTCGATAGGTGCCATAAACAAAACTATTGCTCAAGAGCAATTTTTTTGTAACATATGCAAACACAAGCTAAAAACTGGAGTACAAATCCAGCCAAGTTAACAAAGGCCCACAATTGTAATTGCTTTAGCTTTTCTACCTGGCTTAATGTATAATCTCCTGCCAACATTAACAGAACACTGAGCTCCTGTTGGTCATTTCTCTTTCAATGATGTCATCATTCAAATGAAAATGGCTATATTAAACAATCAATACTTTCTAAAAACAGTTTTGAGTAGCTGACATACAATAAACTGAACATTTTCAAAGTGTACAAAATTGTTGACTTTTGACATTATGTATACAACTTAAGAAACCATCACCACAATAAATATAATGAACATATCCATCATTCCCCACTTTCCTCTTATACTTTATAATCTTCCCCAGCCTACAACTACACCACTCCTATTCTCAGGCAACCACTGATCTGCTTTCTGTTATTACAGAGCAGTTTGTATTCTCCAGAAATTTATGTAAGTGGACTCCTACGGTATGTATTTGTTTATTTGTTTCACTCAGCGTAATTATTTTGAGATTCACCCATTCTGTTGTATCAATTGTTTATTCATTTTTATTGCTGAGTAGCATTACACTATATCTATATACCACAATTTATTTACCTGTTGGTAGACATTTGGCTATTATAGATAAAACCACTATGAAAATTCATCTACAAATACTTGTGTGGAAATAGGCTTTCGTTTCTTTTAGAAGTTCCTGGAAATAGAACAGCTGGGTCATAAAGCAGTTGTATGTTTAATTTTGTAAGAAGCTACCAAGCTGCTTTTCAAAGTGGGTATACCAATTTTTATTCCCATGAAAATTCCATTCCTCTACATCCTTGCCAACACTTGGTTTGGTCAGTCTTTTTCAATTTTAGCCATTGTAGTGAGTGTAGTGAGTGTATGTTACGTCTTTGTGGTTTTAATTTGCACTTCCCTAATGACTATGTATCTGTTCAAATCTTTTTTGCCTGTACTAAATTGTTTGTCTTTTTATTTTTAAGTTGTAAAAGGCCTTTGTACACTCTGAATAAAGTTTTGTCAGATATGCGTTTTGAAAATATTTTCTCTCCAGGCCTGCCATTTTGTTTTTGTAACAGTGAATATTTACTTTTAAGAATAAACATTTTTATCTTGATGAAGTCCAACTTACTATTTTTTCTTTTATATTTCTTGTTTTTTTGTATATCATACTTAAGAAAATCTTTAACAAACTCAGTTACTAAGTTCCCCTCTCCCCTTTGTTGTCTTCTAGATGTTCTATAGTTTCAGCTCTTACATGAAGGCCTATAACCCATTTTTAATGAACTTTGTATGTAGTATGGGGGAGAGACTGATGCTGATTTTTGCTTGTGGCTACCAACTATTTCAGCATCGCTTATTGAAAGGATTATCCTTTCTTTATTGAATTACTTAGTACCTTTGTAAAAAATCAAATTTTCATATACATGTGGTGCTATACCTTGACTCAATATTCTGTTTCATATCTCTATTTTTCTGTCTTTATGTCAATATTACACTGCCTTGATGATTATAACTTTACAGTATGTCTTGGGTATTATATTTCTTGCAACTTTTGCTCTTCTTTTAAAAAAATGTTGTGCCTACTTTTGGTCCTTTGCATTTATATGTACATTTTAGATTCAGCTAGTAAATTCCTACAAAGAAGTGTTGAGATTTCAATGAGATTGCCATAAATTTACAGATAAATTTGGGAAGAAGTGACATCTTAGTATTGAGCCTTAAGATCTAAGAGCACTGCACTGACTACTTACTTAGGTCTTCTTTCTCTTTCATAGTTTTCAAAAGGTTTTATATCTCTTTTGTCAAATTTACCCCCAGTACTTCCTTTTTTGATGCTACTATGAACGGTATTTAACCAAACAAAACATTTTCAAAGAAAATGTAAACTTTTGCTCCTCTTCTGCCCATCTCTAGTCTTCTGTCCTATTAACCAATTTTTTATGTAACTACCCAGTGCCAGGATCTGAAAATTCTATCCTTTGCCCTCACCCCCTTAATACTTAACCAGCACCATTTACTCTAATAACATCACACAACTCACCACTACTATGTTGCGTGTTGTTTCTTATACATGTCTTACCTGCCCAAGTAAATTGCAGGTCCCTGAAGAGTAAAAGGTATGACAGGTACTTATTTATAAATCGACAATAGAATATTCTTGGAATATTGATAGAAAAATAGGAGATAGATTCTTTTAGTAAAGAGACTCACAAAGTTCAGCAAACAAAACTTGCCTGAGATTCTACCCTGTTATTTAATATTAACTTAAAGCTAAGTATATAAAAAATATTAAACATGCATTTGTTGTGTTCAACTATAATCTAGGGTTAAGAGGTTTAATGGACTGTAAATTTGCTCCTTGTCCTTAGGGAGCTCACAAGGAAGAAAAGCACTACAGAGACCATCCCCTACATATCTCTGAGAGATGGCAGTTCTCAAAGGGCCTGAGAGATTGTTGTCAGGGACATCTAGTTCAATGATAGCTTCTGTACACTTTCCATTTCAGTCTCTGGTATGTGCAATTCTGACAAATAGTTATTCAGATTCTGAGTTTGTTACAAGACATAGACAACTGTTTACAAAACACAGGCCAAATTCTACCTTTCAATATCCAAGAATTATTTTCAGCAATTTCAGGTCCATTATTGGATTCTGGCCCTATCCATTTCTCAGCATAGTCTTAAGATTGTAACCAACTTGCTTTCAAGTCCTTGAACTATAGGGTTCCCTCTCTTACCAACAGTAAGTCAGTTTCAAGCATGTTCAAAACAAAGAATATTATACAGCTTAAAGAAGGTGTCAATGGTGTTTTTTAAGAGGCAAGCAGGTTAGATGATTGGGACACTGTCAGAAGGATAAATTTGTAGGCAGAGTGGAGAAAATGACACATGCCCAGAAATGATAGTATCAGAAGCAAATATACGAGGCAGTCATTGTGTTGCACATAATACAGAGGCATATGTTTCAGAGTTTACCTAGTCCAGAGATTAAAACATCAAACTTGCAAATGTAAGACACTTAAGACCATGTCTATATTCACAATTTATTATATTCTGTAAGTCTCAATTTTTCTGAGTTTCTCCATCTCAAGCCACATATAAGCTGTAGGTCACAGTGACTATATAAGTGAATGTCTGTGAAAGTCATATACAAGACTGTATTTGACAAAGAGGTGCTTAACACAAACTCACTACAGAGTGCTAGAGGTATACTATCCAGTATTCTCTTAAAACAAAAATAGGAAAAATTAGCAATGGGTGAAAACGGGAAAAATAATTAGCTGTCATTATTATAACACAATTAAGAAATATCAGTTCAAAATCAGCCATGCCTCATTATAAAATTTCCTGATATTTATGGAACCAATGACATGAATAACTGATGGCAGATTTGTACTTTGAGACTAAGCAACCTTCAAGTTCAATCCCAAAGAATTCATACATATCTACTTGTTTGGCCTGGGTGGACAGGGGGAAGCACAAGTTAGAAAAATGATAGAGAAGAATCTTTAAAAAAAATAATTTCAATGGTCCCGTTACAGGAGAGTGGTAATAACTATATTATTTATGTGTTTCAATTCTGTTGGTAAAAGTCAGAGGCCATTACCAAGATTTTTTTGGTTTTAAGATTCAGAGAGACAGAAATTTTTATACTGAAAGACTCAAAACACAAAGAATCCCATGAGCTGTTCCTGTGTCTCTGCTCTGTCTTTAAAGCACCATGGAGGGGAACTGCATTTGAAAAGGGTTCCACCATCCCTCCTCCCCTTACTAATGTATGAGATGTACAGATGGGCGGATCTGTTCATTCACCAAATATGGCAGGGAGCTGTGGAAGCCACAGCAGTGCCACACAAAACAGACATGGCTCCTGCTCTCAAGATGCTCAGTCTATGAAACTGCCCATACAAAAGTCAGAAAATAAAGTTTTTAAAATTGCTACATCAACACTCTGCCCCCAAAATATGGTGGCAAATTAAAGTAGGAATTAGCCATGGCTTTGCAGACTTGACAGAAATGCATTAATTTGCATTTATGAGTCACTCTCTTTTAAAACAAGGAAGCTCTGTCTTCAGTTCTTTCACTCCTCTTTACCCTTACCTACACTAAATCCTACCTTTGGGTAATTCACCAGATTTTACAGAAAGAAATGAGTGATACGCTTCATAAGACCAACTCTTAAGTCCCCGCCCAGAGATTACTCGTGTACCAGTAGGCACGCACACAGAAGCTTCTAGGATAAGACTGGAATTTGAGACCTGATTTATTTTCAATATTACTAAAGTTTAATGTTCACGGGCCCAAGTCAGTGCCAAAACTGTGCCCAATGATATATTTGGCAGACGTGCATTCTGGATCATCCATGAAGCCATTTATAATTGTTTGACATGCAACCACGACAGATTTTAAAGATCAAAACACAGGTGTGCATCAGTGTTGCACAACTCTGTGGTAAGGGCAGAACATGAGATCATTCCACCTAGAAACAGACCCAAACACAAACACCCACCTTGCTTCAGGTGTATCGCTCTGTTTGTGGACAGATGAGCTTATCTCTGGAGTTTTCTTATGTTCTGATAAGAAATGAGGTATTGATACATTGATAGTACTCTAGACTGTGTGGGTCTTTTTAACTGACAAGCCTTATTTTTTTTTCTAATTTTTTTAACATATTCAAAGATCCATTTCTCAATGTAAATGGATTACTACCCAATATAAACAGATCACATAAATAATTTAAATGTTCTTATTTGTTCGTTCCAGCGTCAATAAACATGAGAGAATAGCACACAAGAGCCTAAGGACAGCATAGGCACAAATCTTTTCCATCTCATTATGAACTAAGAAAGAAAATTATCGAGATAAAGTCTTAAGAAAATAAGTGACCTAATTAAAGCATCTCGCAAAGTAATGTGTGCACTTCATCCAATGATTCATTTACTATTAATATCTCCTATATGTAAGGCATCACACACTAATTGTTTCATGAGTTTTAAAAATACTTGGCGGGTGGGAGAACGTGCTGGACAATGGAACAGTCTGGCATTCACTGTAAATCATGGCCCTGGCTCTTCGGCTAAGATTTTTTACAGAAAGCCAAAGATTAAGTTCCTTTACAAAAGAAGGCTAACAACAGTAGAAGTTTCTGATCCCACTAAGCAAGTACACACAACTCCCCTGGCCAAAAGCGAACTTATCAACAGACTACAAGTGAAGTTTTCTGTGAATAGAAGCAGGAAAGAAGGAGTATGTATGTGTCTCCTTGTGAGCAAAGTACATTGTAACTCTGACATTAGGCTTTCCCAAAAGAAATAAGTCCTTTCTTAAAAAAAAAAAAAAAAAAAAAAACTATGAAAAAGAAACACACACACACAAACATAAACAGGAGGTGCATTTTATACACCACCACCATTTGGTGAACAGATGTTAGTGTCTGCCCTCAGCTCCACAAACAAATCAGTGGACTTTATTTTTGTGGCGCATCTTCTATCCAAAAGTAACATGAAAAGCCGTGTGACTGGTTTGACAGTGAGTCTGCAAATCTGTGCAAGAATTATAACGGAGCGAACACCTGTCAGGCCTGTTTAGATGCAGTCTGATCTGGCGGCTGGCTCCACGATAAGGTGGCTACTGGGCTCGACAAACGTTCAGTCTTTTCTCAAGTAAACCCAGGTACCATTACAATGTGTGTTGTTACAACGTGTTACTCTTGCTTGAGTCCTTCCTGCCTTGTTATTATATAACTTTCACTGGTATTGCTAAAAGAAGGGGATTTTGTCATTTTCTTCCTAATTCATAGGGATGTTTTGGATTAATTGGAACCATATACGACACACTTAGGAAAAAAAAAAAAACACCTCATTTTTGGACAAAGAAGGACCAGGATGGAGTCCCTATTTAATTAACTACAATCTCCGCAAGCCTAAGGCAGGAGTCAGGCCACTCCGCTGGGTCGGTGCTCCTTTGAACCCATAAGGTAAGTGGGACGGTAGGACTGGATTCATGTTTCCCAACCTTCCAACCATGAAGAATGTTTCAACACATCAAAACCTCTCTCAGACTAACCAAATGACAGCAATTATACTTTAAGAATCTGTGCAATTAGAAAATATATCATGATAAAAAGATACTTTGGATGCAGTGACAGTTGAAAATTCCAAATTTTAATCACTGCAGAGTCTGCATTCATTTTTAAAGTAATGGTATACAGATGTTAGACATTATTTATTTAGGCTACAAACAACAGTTGGTACACACATGAATTTGCTGTCTTTGCAATAACTCTACAGCAGATCCCCCCGTCCCAACTTGGTTGTCTGTTTAAAGGTTGGGAGCCCTGCACTGCATAAACAATTTCTGACACTGACCTCTGTAACTTTAGTCCTACCACTGCCATTCACTAGTGAGTGTGACTTTGAACACGGGAAAGATGTTTCTGATCTGTAGTCTTCTAACCTGAGGTGGGGTTCTGGGGGTACTCCGGTGATGTCTCATCCCTCTACTGTAAAACTATGACTTTACAATGACAGACATATTTTAGCAGAAACCTTGAGCTCCTCAGGAAAAGAATCATTTTAAAAAGGTGACACAGTCACCCAACTCTGGAAACATGTTTCTACACAGATCCTGGAGAAGATCCTCTTATCCTCTGGAGAAGAGGTCCTGTCCCCAAGTAGGATGTCATCAGTTCTGATAGATTTGCATACAACCTGTCTTCTCCTCCCCACCAAAAGCAAAGAGAGATTCAATCTCTTTGAGTCTAAGACAACATCTGGGGGTACACACACTTGGCTTTCTATAATCTATGGCAGTAGGTAAAACAAAAAAGTTGACTGGAGGAGAGAAGAAGTTGTTATGCAACCCACAGTGGGTTTATAATGTTCTCCAACAGCCCAGAAGTGGTCCCGAGGTTCCAAATATCACATTTTTGAGGCCTTAAAACAATGAGGCTAGACGTGGAGCCCAGGTCAACACAGCTGGTCTTCACAGTTCTTGGGAATGTTTTATTGGCATCAGCATATCTGATAACTCTCAACTGATAAAAACCTACTGTCTACACAAGAAATACATGGTAGTAAACTCAATTACGTTAGAGCCATTTTAATGGACTAAATTTCTCAAAAACGACAGAAGACAAAGTTATAAAAACAGACTCTATTTTTGAAGGCTAAAAATCCTGACTTTCATTTTTTGCTTTTGGCAAATTTGTACTATTCTACATCTGAGACTAAAACTCAAAGTTTTCTAGCTGTTTACAAGCATCTTCTATATATGAGTGACAATTCTCTGGAAGTACATTCCTACTCCCACCCCTTAAACCAGCTCACCAACCACATCCATGAACCAAAAATTACACAACAACCCAACTAAAAAATAGGCCAAAGACCTCAGCAAACACCTCACTAAAGAAGACATGCGGAAGGCAACTAAGCACATGAAAGGATGTCCTACGTCACTGTCACCAGGAAAGAGACCCCTCCACACCCTCACTACTTAGAGGCCTCAAATCTAGATGACAAGACCAGATGCTGGTGAGGGTGTGGAGCAACAGGGACTCGAACTCACGCTGGCAGGAATGCAAAATGCATGACCACTTTGGAAGACAACGTGGTGGCTTCTCACAAAATTAAACACACTCTCACCATTTAATTTGGCAACTTGCTCCTTGGTATTTACCCAAAAGAGCTGAAAATTTATGTCCACACAAAAACCTACATATGATATGTATAGCAGCTTTTATTCCCAATGGCCAAAAATTGGAAGCAATCAAGATGCCCTTCAGGAGGTGACTGGATAAACTGTATTACTCCCAGACAAGTACTATTCAGCACTAAAAATAAATGAGTTACTAGTCATGAATGACATGAAAGATCTTAAATGCATGTTACTAAGTAAACAGATAATTACTCTCAATGGTCTAAAAGTGACTCAAAGTCCTATGTGTGTCCCTAGACTATGAAATGCTACACACTAACCCAAATCACAGAAATAGCCTTAAAATATAAAATCAACAGTGTATTTCATTAAATCTGCCTGTTTTGCTCCCCATTCTCTCTCTGGTGAATCCTCTCACCCCTCCATACCTCTGGCCTGCACCCCAGTTCTTCTATGTAAAAATAAATTAATAAAATCTTAAAAACCAAACAAAAAATATTAAATCAACAGAGAGTTAATATCATATAAGAAAGCTATCCCATGAACTTGGGTATATTATTTAGACATTTTTAACATGAAAAAGTTGTTACTTATACGCAACCTAATTCTTCCTGCTATAAATCTGCCTCTCTTTCTGTAACCAATTTCTGTTGGCTATACATCTTCATTAATTTTATGTTATTCACCTATAAAAGGGAATTAAAAATAATAAGGCACAGAACCTAAAGTAAAATCTTAAAATTCTGGGCTTTTCTGGCTGGATCAGGCCAGACCAATTGGACAACACAGTGTGACATCACAGCACATGTGGCTCTGAGACATGCCGGGATGTCTGCACGAGACCAGTCCTGCATCTAAGAGAGAAAGAAGGAAAAGTCCTGCCATCAAGACAAGTGCTGGGAAGTAATAAAGATCAATAAATTATGGTCCATGGGTCAAATCTAGGCTGCTACCATCTTTGTAAGGTTTCGTTGGACACAGCTGGGTTCATGCGTCTACACAGCCGTTTCTGATTGCTTCTGCACTACACTGGCGAGTTCAGCAGCTGGGGCACACGGCATAAACTATTCACTCTATGGACCTTTATGGGGAAGTTTGCTGACCCCTGACTTGGACATTTACCTTTGCCCTGGGCTGGCTCATGCTAAATCTCAGGTTGGGTCTCCTCTCTCTCACCGTGCCTGCCGCTGGACCGGCTCATCTGCTTTTGTGACTTCACACACCCCCATCTACCCACCTCCCAAGGACGCATTTCCTAGGCCAGACCGCTCCCCTGAGCTCCAGACCCCCATAGCCAACTACCCAGCTGACATAGCCACTTGGGAGTCTGACAATTCAAACTTAAGGTGCTCAACAATAACTTCCTGACGTCACATCTCCCCCTCTCCCCCCCGCGCCCAACCCCCACCCCCTGTACATAAACACTTGCTTTTTTCAGTCTTTTTGATTTCACTACTTGGCAAGACCATTCCTCCAGCTGAATTAATAATAAACAAAAAAACCCTGGAATTACCCTAATTCCCTTCTCCACATCCAATCTACCAGCAAATCCTCAACTACCTTAGTTTATCTAGAAACTTGCCCTTCATGACATCACATCTCCTGCTATCACTTTGCTCAAAGCTAGCATCACCTCTCACCTGGACTCTTGCAGGAGCCTCTTAACTCGTCTCCTGCTCTCCCCTTGCCCCTTTCATCTACTCAGGTGACAGCAGTCAGAGCGATCTTGTTCAGGTGACAGTCACATCACATCACTCTTCTTCCCGGGCTGCTCACTCCTCTGCCCACACGCTGCTCTAGCCACAATGGGGTGCTGGCTGACGCGGTCACCCCCAGGAGGTCTCATCTCAGGCCTGTGTGTTGCTGCTTCTCCTCCCTGGACTCTCCTCCCCCAGACATACGCATGGCTCACTCTCATACTTCCTTCCACTCAAATGTCATGTTCTCAGTATTTCCCTGACCACCCTTATCCAAAATGGCAATATCACCTTGCACCCCCATGCCCTCCCACACACGCCCTCCCTCTTCCCTGTTTTTCTTCATGTTTCTTGTTTCATTGTCTGTCTCCACTAGCGAGGTAACCCCCATAAGGAAGAGGCCTTTTTGTCTGCTCTGTTCATTGCTGTCTCCCCAGTGCCCAGAGCAGTACTGGGCACATTAAAAAGTGCCCACTGATACTTAATGACTGAATGTGAACGGGACTTCCCCAAGGTTTAAAATGCAGTCCTGTGGAAAACTGATTTTACTGTGAAGGTTAATGTGAAAATTAAAACTCAGCGAAGTATGCTTCACAGACAAATTGGCTGGGACGTATCACTACTCTAAAGCAGGGGGTCCTGGCCCTCAATTTTTGGTTTGTTTTTCGCTCAAATACCTGCATACTAAGAGAGTTTATGGTTAATTCTTATCTTTAGTTCACCCTCCTAATTCTCTTAACCTTTATAAATCCTATTTCTCAATTTTGTCATTTTTTTTGTTTTCTTCTGGATTATATCCAAGGCTTACAAACCCAAAGGTCATGTACCAACCTGTACCACAGAAAGCTTTAAGCTGCCAGAAACTTCCACTGGCAACACAGAGCTGGCATTGATTTCTTGGCAGCATACTATCAAGCGATGCGTCGATAAGTCACACCGAAATGCCAGTATCCCATCAATCTAGAAACTAGACCTCAACTGAGTTAAAAATCTAAAAACATCAAGAAGAGATCAGGAACACCAGGGTCCCAGCATGAAGTCAGACTGTACATATCACAGTCACACTCAGAGAGACCTCACAGACTCTCTCCAACACCCACCCTCTCGCCCCACAACTTGGGCACCAGATAGCTG
Source organism: Scalopus aquaticus (assembly GCA_004024925.1). Classification (NCBI taxonomy): domain Eukaryota; kingdom Metazoa; phylum Chordata; class Mammalia; order Eulipotyphla; family Talpidae; genus Scalopus; species Scalopus aquaticus. The sequence continues at coordinate 26,445 of PVIJ01008694.1, forward strand.
GAGCTCTGTGGGCTTGTTCCTAATGACTTCAGGTACGGCCTCCGGTGCGCAGCGCCCAGGACCTCATCAGGTACTAGTCTGAAAGACATCCTGCTCACCCTTCGCTGGGCCGCCTGGATTCAGGGGTCTGGCAGCCTCCCTGGTACTTGTGAGGCTTATAGGCCTAAAAGTTGGGTAACACAGGAAAAAAGTATACAGACTCACTTATTTATACATCATTAATCAGTTTTTGCTCAATGAGGAACTTGTCAAAAGTTAACCTATGCCAGGGCAACCCTGACAAAACTAACTCCAGCCAGAACCAACTGTCTCCTCCTCCCTCAATTCATCTGTTAAAGTTCTAGTCTTCTAGGTGATCATATGTGGAGGTGGAGCCTTCACAAGGTAATTAGGGTGTGATGAAGTGGTGGGGGTGGGGCCCTAGTCCGACAAGATCAGTGCTCTTATTAGAAGTGAGCCCCTGAGCCTGCTCCTTGTCATGGGAGGGCACAGTGAGAGGCACCTATCTGCGAGCCAGGAAGGGAGCCCTCACCAGAAACTAAGCATTGGGCACCTTGAACTTGCACTTCCCAGCCTGCAAAACTGTGATAAACAAATTTCTGTTGCTTTAAGCCACCCCATTCTATGGTAGTCTGTCATGGTAGCTTGAGTTGATTAATACAGAACTTTTAGGTCTTAAAAGTTGCTTTCAGTTGTCACATCCCAGAAAACATGTTTGAATGCTCTGTTGGTGATACTCTACACTTGATTTCTGCTTCTAGTCAAAATCAGAATACAGGAGCACTCGTCCATTCTCATTACACACACGCACACAGAGAACTCTGAGAGCAGCCACACCTTGCTGAGACCAGGTTTTCTCAAAGCGTAGTTCCAGGATGTCCTTGGGCAACAAGACAGGTCAGGGCAGAGTCCCACAGCCCCAGCCTTCTGGCCCAGCCCCCTCCCAGCTCTCTTCTTGTGGGAAGGAGTCACGGAAGCAGAAGAGGGAAGCAGATACACGCAAGGTAAGTGTGCTGGAGCTAGACGTGGCGGAGGGGGCATTAAATACTGTGGCATCTTTCCTGTTCTGTAACCATTCGGAGACCAGCCAAGCTCTTTTAAGAACCTGTTCTTATCTTTTTTGATGAGAAAAATGAACACAACCAATATCAATTTTTTAGAAACAGGAAGAACAAACTCATGTATGTTATTACAGGTTTTGGTTTTCAAAGGCCTAAACAAATAGAGTCATCTGATCATGCTACAGATGCCAGAAAAAAAGAAAACAGTCAATTCTATTAAGGATAGTATGCTGGGTAATTCTCTCTCTCTCTCTCTTTCTCTCTCTCTCTCTCTCTCTCTCTCTCTCTCTCTCTCTCTCTCACACACACACACACACACACACACACACACACACACCTCAAAACAAAACACAGAAGAGAAAGGTAATCTTTAGCAGGGTCTCACTTTCTAAGTTCCTCTGACTTCTTTATCCCCTTTTGATCACATCCTTGAACTAAATCCAGCACATGGCACGTTAAGAAGGTTCTTTGTCCTAAAATTATACGCAGAGCAAAATCAAGTAGCCATAACTTCAAAATTAGCTGAAGAAAAGAAAATGAAATTAATTTTAAAATCTGAAGAAAGTAAAGTACCAATCTATAATTTCTTTGAAATCTCATAAAAATCACTAAACATTCCAAGTGTGATGCATACCCAAGAAGAGCCAGGTCTTGCAGTAATGACATAATTACTTAATTAATATGGAATTGGGAGGTGTTCCAAACAGGGGTAAATTAAATTTTCTTAACATGAGATTTCCCTGTCTTCTTTCCCCTGTCTTCAGTTATTGTAACATAACTGCTAAAACAAACAAATAAACAAACAAACACCAACCATTTAATATGGTAAGAGCATCAGTCAGGAAAGGAAGAAGGAACTGCCTCTCCTCTCTGCTCCCCAGGCAGGAAACACCGCCAAAGATCAAATGAGTGAGCCTCTACTCTACTGCAACCTCGTAAGTGTACCTGAGGGCTGACCTCCTCCAGTAGCGGAGAACTAACCATTTCTGTAGTCAGATCATTCCAAAACAAAAGAAGCAAAGAGGGAAAGATACACAGGAGGAGGCTTTGAAAACTATCAAGTGCTATAGGAATACATTATTGGAGAGATGTGACTACTTAGACAGTATTCCTCAGCATATGTACAAAGATATTCATCGTTAGTGACAATGGCGAAAGACAAACAAACCTATATGTCCATCAACCTAGATTAGGTTAAATAAATTACATTATAACCATCCAATGGACCTACATGGCTTAATATGGGCCATGGTGATATCATTGCTAAGTTAAGGGGAAAAGAAGACTACAGCATGCTGCGTATGGCTTGATGCCACACACACAGCTCAGGGCACATGTCCCGGGCACTTGTATACTGTGACGAACACACAAGCTTGAACTGACTGTCTTTGGGGAGAGTAATTGCAACTGGGGTTGCAGGAAATACACTTTGGTGTATACCTTTTAATATTATTTTTTTCACATAAAATTTAAAAAATTTATATATCCTTTTGGGAATATATTGGTTTGATTTTTTCTTTAAAATATGTTTCAAAATATGAGACAGGAATGAATTTCCTGCAAAGTTAAATTCTTTTCCTTTAAAGTTTCTACTCATGAATTTCTGTTTAATGTCTTCAAACCATAAAAGCCAAAATACTAATAACAAAAAAGACCTTAAATCTTCCTTTTACAAAAATCTATGATTCTACTGAAGTTTATGAGAGTCTGTTCTAGTTCACAAACATCTAAAAATAACTTTTTAAAAATGTGATATTATTAAACAATGACATGGAGCAAGCTTTTAGCTATTTTAGTGAGGAATATTTCTTATATGTTAATTGTTCTTTATTTTCAGGATTAATAGCTAAGTTAATTACTTTAATGGCAATTGGCGGATAGAGATAATATTCTTTGCTTTTACTACATGCCAAATGTGATACTTTGGGTATCAGAGTAAGTAAAAATATTGGCTCTATTCTTTAAAGTATTTAAATAACATTTTTCTGAAAAGTATTGCCTGTTCACTGTAGAAAATAAAATAGAGAAAAGTATAGAAGAAAATTAAAAACAATTCACTACCCATCAGACCAGGAAAAAACACTATTAATTCTGACATATATAGCCTTTCTCTTTTTATTCCCAATGCATGTGTGTATGTTTTTTTACATAACTGAAAGCAAGCTACACACATTATTTGAAAGTCTGCTTAAACATGTTATCACCCCTACTTACCTTTTGTTTTATAATGTTTTGCTTAAGATCTACAAAATACACATTACTTACAGATTTCAAACAGATACATTTATTAATTTTTTGTTTCAGTTTCCCTGACAAGTGTTATCTGAAACAAAAAAAAAAATTTAATTACCTATAATTAAAGTGGATAAATGAGATTTGTATTTAAAAAGTGAAATAAGCATAAAATAAATTTAAATAACACATCTTCAGATAGTGTTTTTTGAAAATTTGAAGCACAGTTCTTACTAAAGCTTAAAACTGCACTAAGATTTTTGGAATGCCCCGATTGTAAATATATTCCAGTACCAGAAGCGATTTTTAAAAATGGCTGACAGGCCACTATGGAAAGCTGTGTGGAGGTTCCTCAGAATACTAAAAACAGATCTACCATATGATCCAGCGATTCCACTCCTAGGAAGCTACCCAAAGGACACAAAAACATTAATTCAAAAGAATACTTGCACCCCTGTGTTTACTGCAGCACTGTAGCCAAGATACAGAAACAACCTAAATGACCCAAAATAGCCAAATGGATCAAAAAGACGTGGAAATTTACACAATGGAGTACTACTAAGTGATCAAAAAAGACAAACTCATGCCATTTGTGGCAACATGGATGGAACTGGAGGGGATTATGCTAGCCAATATTAGTCAGAAGGAAAAGATAAATATCAGATGGTCTCACTTATTTGAGGAATATAGAGAAACCAAACAAAAGGTCAAGAAAATGATAAAACTAGCAAGCTGACCATAGATCTGAGGGATACAGCAAAGGAGAGGGAAGGAGGGAGGTCAAAACAGGGGAGGGAAGAACACAAGAGAAATTGGTGATGGTTCACTGGTGATATAGTGGTGGGAGAACGACAGAGACTACAATGATGTATGAAAGAAATAATTAAAAACAACAAATAAATAAAGTGGAAAAAATGGCTGACAAAATTCTCTAATACCAGTATCTTTTAATAAACTTATCTAATTCCATATTACGACTATTTAGATTATTTCCTTGAGCAGGTCATAGGAACATAAAGATAAGTGAATAAATGTTTGTCAGCTCAACCACAGGCCTATCTAGGTTAGAACAAGAGTTATGTACTGTTTAGTGCTTTTTTTAACACATTGTCAAATTTACCTTCCAAAAGACCTTCCAAAAGCAACAATGTCATTGATATGAGGTACACCTAGAATAAAGTCAAAATGTCTTTAACAATATTTTTAAATAATATTTTTGACCTTGACCAAAGCTACCCATAACAATAAAGTAAAATATTTCAGACTTAGCTTACTGACACAGTTTGAAATAGAATTCCAAAGGGTTCTTAAAACTCACAGTCCTTACTGGAATTTAAAAAGACATTAAATAACCCCATAATAAAATACAGCTAGTCAGGTCTGCAGTGTGACTAGTAAGATACTAAGAAGCCCACATACTGGAGCTGAACTGTAAGTAGTTCCTCGTGGAACTCATCGCACCACGAGGAAGGAAGCAAGAGGCTCTCAGAGTCAATTCAACAGACGACAGAGTAATGACTGAACCCCTACCTGCACTGTCTTTCTGAAAGTCTGAATTAACTGATCTGGGGAGCAGAAGGAGTCTGACTACCCCGGACAACAGGACACAAAGCAAGGAAAAGTGAGGATATGAATATTCTTCTGGCTCCATTTCAGGTCTGATTTGAAACTTTTAGGCATGTCGTTCAAATCCATGTAAGAGGTACATTTTGGAGATGAGAATCTTGCTCATAACTCAGTTTCTTAATGACTGAAAATCATAAATAAATTGATATTTCAAAAATGCACTGAACAAGAGAAGGTAATAGGGACTTTGGGCCCTAAGCCACTTCATTTTCCCATGATGCCACTGTTCAAAATCTCAACAGGGAGAAGAATTTGGTGTAAACAAAAGGATAAAATTCACAGCCACTTGGCATGATCCTTGTCCATACCAAGCAGCCTGGGGAACTTCCATGGGACCACTCCAAGCCACGCACAGACTGAGGAACGATGGTTCATCAACAGCCCCAAACGCACTGACTATACCACACACGCCTGCAAGGGACAGTCTTCCAAGTCACCCTGGCTGAGTTATGTACTTCGCTACAAAGGATGCAGCCTTTACACTAGCCCAAGACCAGACAATTCTGCTTCAGCTCTGTGCTGGGCTTTCTTTAAAGGTGTCCTCATAAGGCGACTTCAGGAACACCTTTTTTAGGTGAAAGTGCTTTAATACTGTCTGGGTTCTTGAGTTCTTCTGTAACCAAAAGTCTTTGTATGGGTAATCTACGGGGGATATACAATAATGTAAAAGATATGAAAAAAAATAATAAAAAAAGTTGTATAAAAAAATAAGTTGCTATCAAATGTAAAAAAAAAGTCTTTGTATGGGGTCCAAGAAAGTCTTTCTAAGTATTAATGAAAACCCTCATTTATTCAGATAAACAGAAGAATCTGGCTCTGACATTTACTTCTATGTTGTCTTAGAAAAATTATTAACTTCCCTAGGCCTCTGTTTCATTATCAATAACAATGAAGATATTAATTAATAGTGCCCACTTCATGGGGTAGAAATGCAGGAAAAAGACCCAGCATAATAAATAACATTTACTATTTACTCAATTTTCTAAAGTCCTAGAGGTTAACTACTTTGGACCAAGTATTGTACCCTAGTCAAAATACTGTCCGCCAAAGGGGCTTAGCAAACAGCTTTAATAAGTAGATAAAATGACCTATCATCAAGTACATGGATTACTTGCAAATAACTAGATTTCTGAAATCCTTAAGGATACTTAAAAATGTTTTCTTTGGTTAAGCTACTTAAATATTGCCTTTGACACTGTTTCGCTAGCCATTGGCTAGCAAGTCCCTTCTTGAAGACAAAGGCTAAAATAAATAACCCTGTGGGAGTAATACGTAGCATAGTGACTATAGTTAATACAATGCTGGGTGGCATATTTGAAAGTTGCTAAGAGAGCAGATCTTAAAAGCTCTCATCACAAGGAAAAAGTCATTTTCCACCTTTGTAAGGTGAAAATGTTAACTAGACTTATTGTGGTAATCATTTTGAAAGGTGCACAAGTATTGAAACTTTACTTTGTACATCTGAAATTAATATAATGTAATATGTCAGTTAAACATTAATATAAATAATTAATTAAAAAATTTTAAGACAAACTTCAATGCCTATAAAACTGGTGTGAATATTCAGTCTGAAATATTCATTTAGAATTACTGGCACAATCAGAATGAAAATCTGCACAAGTGAAATTCTACTTGCAACAAAAAAGTTGGCCAGTTGCTCAAAAGCTGATTTTCTTCACCATTGCAACGAAGACCCTTTTTCCTTTTTCATGCTTTATTATTGGCAACTCCTGGCTTCAACCCCCTATTTATATATTGATACCAAATCTATATCCAGCTCAACCTCTTTCCAATTCCAAAGAGCTTCAATTTCTACCTGTCTCTTAGGTATCCCCACCTAGATGCCCAATAGGCACTTTAACCCCTATCTGTCAGGAGAAGATCCCATGGCAAAAAACAGAGCTCACACTCAAAGGGGGAGACTGAAGCGAGTCCAATGAAGCATCCTTTATGAAGCTGTAAATAGGGTTAAGGCAAACTAAACAGGCATAGAGAAGCACCGCAGGGCTACCCACTGCAGGAAGTCACTATTTATCCCTGGGCTCCCACAAGGGAGAACTGTAGCTGCAGGAGAAGGCCTCCCAATAGGAGTGGGGGCCACAGGCTGAAGAACACAACCTTGCACCTCCAAAGCAGCTGCAGCGGCCAGGGAAAATGCCTCTCCTCTCTGTCTTCCTGGCCGCTAATCTCTTGCTGCTGTTAAACCCAACAGTCGGCCAGAGGGCAGGGAGGGTCATTCTGATGCAGCATATAGGTCAGCACACAAGCGCACAAACCACATAGATAATTGTGCCACCTACTTCCCCAAGATGTGTCCCCCGCAGGTATTCGTGATATTGGCTGACAAGATGACTTAGGAGCAGTTTGTGGTCACTCAACCCTCGCGTCACTGCCGAGAGCTTTCCAACAGCCCCCTACTACTGCTCCTCCCGCCTTAAGTCCTCATCTCTCTAAGCCAGCAACCTCTATGGAGTCCAGCTACCTTCAGAAGCTATAAACTTGAATGTGTATTAGTCTACTGGGGCTACCGTAACCACGCACCAGATACTGGGTGGCACATAACAAATTTATTTATTATCGCTCACACTCCAGAGGTGTTGCAGGGTTGGTTCTTCTGAGGCCTCTCTCCTTGCCTTGGAGATGGCTGTTTTCACATGGTCTTCCCTCTGGGTGTCTCTGGCTCCAGTCTCCTCTTTTGATGAGGTCATACTGGATGCGGAACTACCCTAATGACTTCATTTTAAATCAATACCTTTACAAAATGCTATCCAAACATACCCATGTTCTGACACACTAAGGGGATTAGGACTTCAAAATATGAATTTTGTGGATGTATAATCCAGCCCCTAACACTCAGTAGGTACTTTCTCTGCTTAAAAGCCTTCATAGACCTCTCACCACATTTTTTCAGACACTCTAGATTTTTAAACCTGACATGCAGAATGCCCTTAACCCGGCTGCCCACCGCACACAGTAACTGCTTCTGTGCCCTAGGTGCTGACTGCATCCAACGAACCGCTATCAACTTTCAAACATATTCTTTCCTACCTCCTGTCTCTGTCTAGAATGCTCTCACATGTCAGGTACTCTGTGAAGTTATTTTTGATGCCTGAGGCAGAGCCAATTATACTCATCCCACTCCTCAGAGAACCGTGAACACCCTACTATTATAGCATGTATCACCCTAAATGCCAATTAATTCTTTATATGTCTTTCTCCCCCACTAGGCTGGAAATTCCTTGAAGGCAAGGACCATGTCTATGTCTTCTCATTACTGATTCCTCTGTACCCAGCACAGACCTGGTACACAATAGGAGCTAAAAATAGTATTCATGAATGAAGGAAATGTAATCAATGAAAATATGGACAAGCCAATGAAAGAAAAAAGGGGTTAATTTCTCTTTTAATACCTAGTACAATGGTATAGTGTGCACCAAACTTAGTATATGCTTAATAAATGGCTGCTGAAGAGAAATTCTGAGATAATGAAGGCATCTGAAGTTATTTACTTTGAGAAAAGTTATGGAAGTTGATCATCTTTGGGGAAAAAAAGGAAATGGATTTTTAAAAGCTTATAAACTTCAAGGAAGAAGTGCCAAGACGCCTGTGACAAGGCAATCTGAGCTCCACTCCGATCCAAGAACAAAGGGTTCCTGGTTGAGGCTATGGAAGGGCCTGTTCCAGAAAGCAGCTGGGCAGAATTTCCTTACACGAAGAGTTCTTAATGTATGGGAAAAAGAAAAGAGCAAAGCAAAACAAGCAAAGGCAGCAAAAGAGAATAATTAGTGTAAACATTTTTTTTTTTTTAATGCATTGGACAAACCCCAAGGAGAAAAATGTTGTGGGATAAACATCTGTTCATTCGGAACATGCCAGAGCCCTTGACAGGATCTGTGGCCTGCATGTGTCCTCATGTGCCCGGGCTTTATGTTTTAGCCGCCCTGGATCAGACAGCCCAGACAGAGGCCTATTCCAGGCAGGACACACTCCACTAACTCCAGTTGGGTCTGTGGGGGACAACTCTTACTCTGGAGCATCTGACACAACAAAAACCAGATAGACAGGTAGAACAAACACCAATCCTATGTGCAGAGCTGCCTCGCACTGTATGTACAGATTTCCTCCAATAATGCATTTATACTGCCTGCATGAAAGTGACCAGAAACCAAGGTCTTAAGTACAATAAGCTAAAAGAGTCTGTTCCTTGTTCCAAACGTGCCCCTGATGTCACTCCCTGAGTCCAGGAGTTTGCGTTAAGTCGTCTATGGCATCACCTGTTCATTCTCTCTTCCCAGCTAGATAGAGGCGAGTAGCCGTGGGCTGAAAGATGAAGCTAAAGGGGAAGGGTGTGGCAAGTCTCGGGGGCAGGGCACTGAGGGACTACCCCGTGGGGTGGATAGCCTTCGTGCCCATTCTCATGACACCAGATGGCCTCACCTTAAGTCTCTGGTCACATGGGTCCACTTCTGAAGCCTCTGACCCAGCTCTATCGGCCCAGCCCATCTTACACAGGGTCACTCTAGAGTACACTGTGTCACAATGGAGCCAGACTTGCCTCACCCTCACCTTTCTTTCTGGCTGTAGTCAAGACTTCTCTTGCTTAGCCATCCTATTTATTGCCTTTTTCTCTTTGCAAGGTCCAGTGACATCAGTTTTTCATTATTGTCATGGTATTAATGCCTAATCTGGCATTTTTTTAAAAGCCAGGCGGGGTCACTGACTTAGGCTTCTCTCTTAAAGACTCTGCTCCTAGTTCTGTGAGCTACACAGGAGCTAAGTCATGATGGTGTCCTGACAACTGAAGTTGTATGAGATTTTTCCAGATGTACCTTTCCTGTGTATTTGGACACAGGTACATTCCATGCATGTTCGAGTCCAGAAAAATGCTCTTTCCCTCATAGGCATCTAGCTCTCTACGTCTCTAACACCTCCCAGCAGAGCCATATACCCTACACAACACAAGAGGCCACATTTAAAAGAAGTATTTTGAGAGTGGCCTGTTGAGGCTGTTAAGAGAACTAATTATAAAATTTATCCTAGTCCACCTACTGAGTTGGCTGGAATACGTACCAGCATTTAGAGATTCGCATTCAGAAGAAGGTCACAGAGAAAGTGGAGGAGCTGCTAACTGGGAAGTCTTGTGGGGAAGAACAACAATTCCACCAGCGAGAAGATGCCACAACCTGGCCAAAAACTACAACTCCCATATCCTGTCGTTGGGATACTCTCCGACCTGTCCACATCACACAATAAAAATTGTTCATAAATAAAGATATTTGGAATCAGTTTTGACTTTCAACAGAATTGTGATTGGAAGACCAAGTTTTTTCTTATGGATTAAATGATTGCTCCACAGTTTAATTTTATCTGAAGGGGGAAAAGGGCTGACATCTAAGAGTTAAACAAGTCTTTGTCACCAGAGGCCTGTGACACAGATCTCGGTATTTTATGGGAACATGTAAAGCTTTTCTTCATTTGTGGCTATAATTGCTGTTGGAGAAGCCCCAACATGTAAAGGTTGATGTTTCTGAATGTGCTGAAAGATGCTGGAACTAAACCATGCAACGACAGCTATCAAAATGTCACCAATGCAGTGTCACATTCAGTGGAGATGCTTAAAATATCAATTGTTCAACTACCATGCTTCTAGCCTCAGAAGGAAGAAGATTACCTGGCTGGCTGGAAGAGAAAATGAATTGGGGGCATGTGCAGAAGAGCACTTAGGAAGGCGGCACCTGGCAGGGGTGGGCCAAACCACTAAGTGTTCTCACCACCGGGGCTCCCTACGTCCGTACAGGCCAGACACTCGCTCAGGACTCTACACGGCTGAACTAAATTCTTCCTCACCGCTGTCTTTATGCCCAGTTCACAAATGACAAAACTGACACACAGAACAGATAACGAATATGTTCCGAGTCACCCAACAAGCACCCAAGGGAGGTCGGGTTCCCATCAGGGTTGTCCGAATTGAGCCTGTACTGTAACCATCATGCAGGTCCTAGTTTTCCACAAGCTTCATTCTGCAGCAAGTAGAGTATATTTATCTGTCGTTACTGCCCAGGTGTGAGTCATGCACTCAGAGTCCAAAGTTGGTTCTTTCTTCATTTTGGCATAGGTACTACTGGAGGGAGCTTGAAGAAAGCAAAAGCAAAAACAATTACAACTCCTAGGCATTAGACCATGCAGTCAAAAGCCTTCATTTGAAACCACTGCTAGTCATCTTAGGAAGCAACAACTGGTCTGAAGAGATGGTTACAACAGATAAAATTTAAATATGCTAGTTAAGGACTCAAGAAACGATATAATCTAGTGAATTATGTTTGAAATTAAAAGTAAAAAGGATCATCAAATGTTTGGTCATAGACCTATCAGGGTCTATCCGGACTTAAACAATGGAAGACTTCATCCCTCAGTTTACCCCAAAATGGAAAATGGAAACTATCTCACTCAACAAATGAGTGGTTAAATGAGCTGCAGCTGTGCCAGCCTGGCATTGATTAAGTGCTGTGCAAGATTCTTTGACCACAAAAGAACATAATGGAAGGGGACAAATGCCAGCAAGGACACGCCCACTCATGCTCCCTTTTATGCTATGAATACAGGGCTCAGCACGGCTCAAGGGGTTTCAGAGTACGATCCTGAACAGGTCTGCCACAGAGCTCTGGTGGCTAACCCTTACTGAAGAGTGGAAGGTGAGTTCATGTTCTAAATAGTCCCAGAATAAAAAGAAAAAGGATCCTTGAAACACTTTCAGAAGTTAGACCCAACTGAGAATCTTTAAAAATGGGAAAAAGAAATTGGCATCGCCTTATCTAATCCACATCCAATTTCTGCTACCCACACACTCCCAGCCCAACTCTGGTCCCCAGGCCCACACCCAAGCTCTGGAGGAATCTGCACAGAACCAGCTCAGGCCCTCCTCCTGCACTAACCTGGAACCCTGGCCTCCGCAAGAACCCTGGGGGTCACAGAACAGCACTAAGATTCAGGCAAGTCAAAACAAGAACGTGCCAACTAGTGGCCCTCCCCCAAAAGGGCAATGGTTGTCCATATGCTCTTTCCCCTATGACGGCATACTTCAAATGTTTTATAAGCCACTTAAGAAGAAAACAGCCTACCCATAATTCTCTGAATTTGTCTGGCTGGTTTAAGCAATTCCTCAGTTATGAGGCTTTCCTCTAATGGGAATCTGTTGGAAAGCTGGCTCTGCACAATTGAAAACCTTGGGATCATCACAATTATAGACCACCATTAATAAATTCACAGAAAACCACAGCTAGTACTTTTAACTTTGTAGTCAGCTCCAGAAATTTGACTAAATAACATTAAATTAAAAGAAAAAAAGCATGAAGAGTAGAAATCTTTCCTACACGAGATCTGACAATCTTGCTGGGTACAAGCTTGTGTAGTTTCAAACTCCTGTTCACCACTGTCACTGCCCAACACCCACCCACCCCATTCATTGCTGATGCTACTTTATGACCATGTCCCACCTACCTACTCTTGCTCTTAGACAATCTGTGTCCCTTTCCAGGAGCACTGAATTCAGTTCTCTGGATACATGTGCATGTAATATTTGAAGTGCCAGATACTAGTGCCCGTGCCCCCCAAAAAGCCACCAGATATTTAGAAAGTGCCTCCCATGAGCCCAACTTTTATTTAGCAGTAATGGAAAGGAATACCAAAAAAAGCACATTTGTGTGTGTGGGTGGTGATTATGCTTGGTGCATGTATGGGGCCTCTTCAATTACTGCCTCTGTGACCCAACAGAGTATCTGAGCAAATGGAAAAATCTCTCACTATTACCTGTGAAGAGAGCCATTAACACAGCTGGTTCGGTGGCCAAGGAATTGGAGGGCATCGATTACAGCCTAAACACGTTGAGGAGTTCTGTGCGTGGGGCCCAGGAAAAAAGAACATACTGAAAACCAATCACTGTCTGAGTCATTTTAGGATGTGAAATCCTCCTAGATCATTACCTTTAACCTAGTGGGTGCTGGCACACGAATGAGTGACAGCCAGGATTACTCATGATTAAATACCTACATGGGTCCACTTGCAAATGCCCTGAAAATGCCAGCACACTCTTTCCTTTGGGCCTAGTTCACCTGTCCCCTCCACCCGGAATACCTGTCCTTTCCTTCATCTCTTGGAAAAATTGTCTTCCTCCTTCGATGTCCGAGTCATAAGCCACCCTTTGTGAGTCCTCCACCCTGCAAGCCGAGCACACAGTTCCCAGGGGACTCCTACACATCTGAGGGCACCCCTTCAGGACAGAGCCCATCGCCCTGGCCAGCCAGCTACTCGATGGACATCTTTCTCATTTCACAACTCCCGCCCCAACCCAAGCAATGTTAGTAGAGTGCCCAGCATGTGCAGGCATTCAAAAAAAGCTGGTTGAAGGACTTTATTTTACAATTTTTTCTTAAAAAGCAAACTAACTGAAACTCCTGAAATGCTCTGACATAGATCAGGCCCCCCAAATATAGGGATTTCAGATCAAATGTTTTCTCTCTTAACCCTCCGAATGGAAAGAAGAGTCTTGCCGTTTATGATGGCAAAGCTCCAGAAAAAAAAAAAATCTTTCCATACCAGTAAAATTTCCAGGCATGCACTAAAGCAGAATTGAAGTTGCCAGACAGCTTAAACCACTGGTGATAACTTGAAACAGAGAAAGAAATGACAAAGGCACTAATGAGAATAAACAAAAATTTCCTATTCTGCCAAACTTATTATTTTTCCTATTTGAAACCTCCCACAATCCTATAGAAAAAGTCAAAGTGCATGGCATGCAATAATAAATAGCAATTCTGCTGGCAGAAGCTGCATTAGGCACTCAGGACCAAGGAGGGGGGAGGAGCCTTGAGCTATGCGACACCACCTTCTTACAATGTTGAAAGAACAAGAATTTGGCTTCCCCATAACAAAGGAGACAGAAAGAAGAGAGGTCTAAGAAAGGGAGAACACAAATCTTAAGTGTGAATAGTGCCAGTCCCAAGAGATGAACACTCCTGGAAATTCTTCTTGGAAACAGTTAAGACAGAGGTCCAGGATGGAGCCAGGGACTCCCTTTCCAGAAAACACCTTTGCTACTGGTAGCTGTAGGGCCACAGGGAGGCATAAAGTGGGAGCGCCCTTTTGAGAGAACAGAGTGTGCATCGGCATTTCTTAGCTTTTCTCTTCGGACAAACATTATGTGGGCAGTCACTTTTGCCTTCCCTTTGGATCTGTCCTTTCTCCCTGTATGAGTTTTTTCATTTAGAGTTTATTTGTATAGTTCACTGTCTTGCTCATTTAAACCTGATACAAGTATTTTGTTGTTTTATTTTGAATTTTTGGATCATTAGGTAAGAGTGAATGTTCCTCCATATTCATTAGTTGTCTTATTTCTTCTTTTGCCAACTGAAGGACATTTTCTGCCCTTTTATGAAGAGATCTTAAGTGTTCTTCTGATCAAGTTATACAGGAAGGTTCTTAATTGTTGTTATATTTGTGTGATATCCTTTTTTAGTTTGCCTTTTTTTTTTTTAAATGTTTTCATCATATTTCTGGCATGAAGAAGAAAGGCTAATTTTGAAAGGCTGGCTAAATTATTCATAACTGCATCACTGGTAGGTGGTACAGCTGAGATCCCACTCCTATCTGACCCTATAGCTCATGTCCATAAATAATATGCTGAATAAAATGAAAGGATTTTGGTACAAACTCAATTGATGACACAGAACCATCACTAGCGCTATCACTTAATATATTGCATTTTTGCTTTTCTTCTGTTTTACAGTGGTCTTGTTTGCTTCTATCCATGCTGTTTCATATATGTGGTATGTGTAAAAACAGGCTAACCAAGTTTGCCAGGTCCAGTAGAAGACAAAATAACTGAGCTCATTTTAAACTAGGTTTGAGCAACTCAGATTCCCTTTGTCTGAGTCCAGGGAGCAAGACATGTTGGGGGAACAGGAGTGGCACCACCGTGTAAGTGGGGTTTCCCTGATATCATGACCATCCCAAAGCAGGCTCCTGATAAGTGTTTGCTGAAGATGATGAACTACTCCTCTAAATTGCCCCAGAGAAACTTTTCCAGTCAAGATTAGAGGCATGAAAAATTTCCAATCAGAGGGAAATAAATGAGATGTTGTTTTTATAAGGAAAAAAAGTCTCCTTAAATTAAAGAGCTAACTATTTTCATTCTCACTGAAGTCCAAATATTATAGGACAATGCATTTGCTTCCTAAAGAAAAATGCATAATTCACTTTAAAGAAAACTTCACTCTGAAAAAGATTTCTACCAACCAAATTGAATAAAGTGAATCTTATTTGCCCACTAAATCACACTTAAAATTTTATAAAATAGAATCAAATTTGGTCTACTACTCAAAGATGTCCTTAGACTATTTAAACTCATTTAAGAAAATGATCTAATTTTTCAATTAAAGCAATAAAAAATGCACTCCAATAAGTCATAAAATTAAAATTCCAAATAAATCTTAAAATTCTATACATCTGCTGCACTGGCAATAGACGTATAGTAAGGTAAAATAAGCCTTATATATACTGCATGGTCCTTGGAACTGTAACTCCTTCCCTCTTGAGATAAATGTTTCTTTCTAAAATCAATTATACTATAAGCTGACTCCGAACAGTTAATTTACAGTCCTAGTAAAGACTGCCCTGTACCTATTAATAACTCACTATTCTTTAAGCATACTATGAAAAACCATAATTCACAAATATTTAAAACTTGGTTATTCTATGACTAATATCTCCAGGTTTTTGAGCGTGGGCACAGAAATATAAATAATACTTGGTCTCAAGACTTTTCCATTTAGTTGCAGAGATAGGTAAAAAAAAATTTAATTCAATAAGGTCTATTATAAACAGTTATATAGGACTATGAAAGAGAATTTTCTTAACTGTCTGGTAGAGGATTGGAGGAAAAAAGGTGACATTTGAGCTGAATCTTGAAGAAGGAGTAGAAATTAACTAGGAAGGCAAGATGAGAGTCAGAGAGAATAGGAAACTACTTTTCTCCCTTCTTTTAACTGTCTAACAATGTTGAATAAATCACCAGGATTCGTATCACCTATATACTCAGAAAAATATATCTGTACTTGCCCTCCTCCCCCCTAATAAATTAGCAAGTATTAGAAAAGGAAGGGCTAATAATGAGTTATTTCACCCACATATCTAATCAGATTAC
The DNA here is from genome assembly GCA_004024925.1 of Scalopus aquaticus. Classification (NCBI taxonomy): domain Eukaryota; kingdom Metazoa; phylum Chordata; class Mammalia; order Eulipotyphla; family Talpidae; genus Scalopus; species Scalopus aquaticus. Next base: position 42,561 of record PVIJ01008694.1, read on the forward strand.
TCTCATTTTCTTCTCAGAAAGAAGGGGGTAAGAACAGTAAAAGGGACCTAGAGAATACAGTAAATCTTCTGCCTAACATCACACACTTCATGTTATGAATCACCCATACGTACAATTAGCTTCACAGTTCTTTCAATCCCTTCTATCCCACGGAAAGCCCTTGGGAACAGCAACTGTGCTGCTTATGGTTGACAGCCCCCTCTAGTGGTTTACAGGGAAACTATGTGGTTAGCGTTTCTGTCTTCCAGCCTCCCTAGAGGGAAGAATGAGCACCCTATATTCCCTCATTGTTTCTACAGTGCATCTCAAGTATGCAAATATTTGTTTTTAGAGTCCAATAAGTATTTATAGAATTAAACTGTTTTGGATAAGAATCACTAATATGAGGCTTTTGTGTGGCCCTTTCCATTTTTTCCAAGCATCTTTACATTTACTCTCTTTGGCTCAGCGTACCTTTGGCTCAATCATCTTAGAAAGAAGATGAAAAACAATATTGCATAAATCACCAGGATTCATATCATCAGCCTGCATTACAATACAGTGTACTCTGTAAGGGGATGATCCCTTTCTACCCAACAATTATTTGACGAATAGTGAATAAATCTACTATCTGCTTCTCTTCAAATTCTTACTCTGCTATTTGTAAGGCAAAGTTACCATAAATCACCCCAAGAGCAACAGTAGCTATGCATACACTGGCAGCTGAACAAATGGAGGATGAAGATTGTGATAAGCATGTGCTTAAAAAAAAAAAAAAAACAAACTCAAGTATTTCAGAAGTCTCCCAGGACCTTGTCTTTTTTCTTCATCCTTTAATTAAGTCTGATTTTTAAAGAGGGTCTGTGATAGGCCTGAACTGATTCACAACCCTAAACTATATTCATTTAATATATACTCCAGTTCATTTGCGAAAAGATATAATAAAACGCACAATATAAGAATGCTGATAACACTGTTGGTGTTATCTCTCCTGCTCAAATTTTCTGGGCCATTTTGGGCATGTTTTTTATTTAACCTTGTCTAGTCTCAAGTATCTTGACCTATAAAACAGAGGAGCCTGACTATATAATCTTTAGGGTTCCTTTTAGAGGCCTTTTTTTTTTTAATTCTCTAAGCCTATAAATTATTTAAAAAAAAAGGTGGCTAGGGAAAAGTAAGGCAAATGAAGTATCAGAAGAAATATAGTATATATAAAATGTAGAGAAATGCTAATAGGAAAAAAAATGGTGCTCTCCAACTAAACACCTCCAGTTATTAAAGGCATTAATAAGAACAACCCAAATGGCTGTTTTCACTCAGAATATATCCTGGAATGCCAAAATAGTTACCACTCTACCACTGCCATCATCTTTTCCCTCCAAAAATACAACTGTTTTCTTTGGAATATTTCCATTTCTGCAAGTGCAATGTGTCATTATACAAGAGAACTGTCTAAGCTAACTTTTCATACTCAGCTTCAGGTTTTGAATCAGTGAGGGAGGAACTTAACACTGACCTCTCTTGCCAGCCAGTTGCACACTATGTTTAATATGGCACTTTAAGGCCTTCAGTTTAAAGACACTTGAGAAGTACAAAGTATCATTATGTTAATTACTATTATTATAAGGCTCCAGCGCTTAGACTGACTATATTCTAATGTTTAATGTTCTAGGCAGCCCTCTGTGACCAGGAAGGTGACTGCCAAGATCAGGTGTAGGTCCGCTGCACTTGGGCACCTCCAACGCACCACACACGCCAGGCCAAGAGGACCCAGCGACTTCAGCTTTGACAACACTGTTGTGGACCTCTTTTGAATACTTGGGAAAGTATGACCCTATGCCTTCCTAGGTGGATTCTTCACCTTCCTAGGTGGATTTCTTCAAATCAGAAAGCATCTGGAGAAAAACCAAAACTTAAGCACACATGTCTTAGAGAAAACCAGGCTAAAAAAAAAAAAATTCCAAACAAATGTGTTAAATCAACTTAAGGCAAAAGTTCTCAAAGTGTGTGTGCATACAGTCACTTAGGAAGCTTTTTAAAAAAGAGATTTCTTGAGCCCTCAAAGTTTTTGTCTAGAATGGGCTCAAGGAATCAATATTATTAACAGTGGCCTATTGACCACACTTCTAAGAACTACTTTGGGGTTCCAGAAAGCATCTAATAAAATAGTGATTCAACACATATGACAAAGATTTAGAGGTCTCCAAGACAGCAACACCAAGTGGAACATGCTAATTACTTTTTAACACAGTTTCAATTAAATAGCAACTTGCAAGGCTAAGATTTGGACTACTAATTTTGAAGTCATGACCAAAACGAAATTTAATTAAGAAACTGTTCCCAAAATGTTCTATCAAGAAATTCATGTTTATGAACAGAATAAAGCAGAAGAAAGGCCTTTTACATAGCAAAAGTAATTATTGTTACATACTCTGTATTTTCAAATTCACCAACTAGCAGCTCAGAGAACAGGTGTGACAAACAATGGACCAATTTAATGCCATTAAAGAAAAAGTGTGAGGAAAAAAGCCACTTGTGAAGAAGCCTCTGTCAGGAGAAGCATCCAAGAAACAGGATCCCAAATCCTAACGTGTCTTTACATTCTTAAATGCTAAAATGAGGGGGGAGAAAAAAACAACTCCAAGTGAAATGTTATGAGGTGTTAATGTTTCAAAGTGTTACCCACTAAGAATAACACAAAAAACTGCTCAAGTGATTACTGGAAGGTTTTATTAAAAGACAGTGCAGGAGATCCGACTGAATGAAGCCAAGGAGGGCTCTGCAGAACAGAAAGCTACCTACCCCCACCTTTGCCCCCCAACTAAAGACTGAACTACTGGCAAGAATCACATTAAAATGGATGCAAAAACCCTGGTGTCGTTACCAATAAAATTAACCGGAGCAGTAGTTAGGGCTCAATACCTAGGAGCCAAGAATGTCTTTCAACATTCAGCTTAAGTCACTTCTCTTCTGTGAAGCTCTCACTTACTGACTCCAGCAAAAGAAATTTACTAGTGATTACAATACTGGGCTTCTGGTATTTTGGTACTGTCCTATTTCTACAAACCAAAATACAGATCTTCCTCAGCTTGTGATGGGGTTACATTCCAACAAAGCCATAGTAAATTGAAAATATCGTAAGTCCAAAGTGCTTGGGGGGGAGCTGTGGCTCTGCCCTGCCCAGTATCACCAGAGTCTCACAGAGTTTCTGCTGAATACCTATCACTTTTACGCCTTCATAAAGTTGAAAGTCGCATCACCCTAAGTCAGGCACAGCACAGTGTGCACCCGTCGGCATGATGGCCTGATTCCACAGCAGGTGAGCAGCCCAGCACCCTGGCCTCCCAGCTCCTTACCTCTCAGCTCCAGCAACTTCCCCTTCCACCTCCCCAGAGCCAGAAAAGGATGAGGCAGACAGACCTGGGGGAGGAGAAATAAGCCCTCAAGGGGACGCACCAGGTCCCTGGTGAGGGGCTGGCTTAGAGAGAAATCACAGCTGGGATCACTGGTCAGAGCTGGGGAGAGGTGCAGTGTACAGCGGGGTTCCTGGAAGCCCTGCTCAGGGGAGTGCTAGAAATGTCCTGTGGCATCTCCAGGTCACCAAGATGTTGATGTGGCTTGGTAGCTCCAAGATGTCGGGGCAAAAGGGAGGGGCTCCTGGATCTTCACTGCAGATTATCTAAAGCAAGAGTTTTAAGCTTGTAAGAGGCAGACTGCTAAACCTGAGTATGTCTTTCAGGCGTGCTGAGCGAAGCTGTGGGCAGTTTGTTAGGGCTGAAAAGACCTCAGGAAAATGCACCTACTCAAAGTTTACTCTTACATATTCTAATAGGATAGATTCGTTGGATTATTCTTTTAAAATAAAAACTGCCTCTGGAAGAATCAGGTTGATCACTCTTTACGGTATTGCAAAATAATCCTCTCTTACCATGCAAACCTGCCACTCTCAGGGGAGGAATTCAATGCTCATGAAAAGTGGGAGAAATCTGTGTATAAAAACCACCAATGCCAAGAGAGGTCTGATGTGCCAAGAAGGGCCTGGAAGCTCTCCTCTTCATGAAAAGATTTGAGTTACATTTTTACTTAGGGAAATCCAGGGGTAGATTAAGTAGCAGCAGTAGTAAAAATTTTAGTTTATTAAGAAAAGGGCCATGGGCCTCCCTGGTGGCGCAGCGGTTAAGCGCTGCGCTGTGGAGCTGTCGGCAGCAGTGATGCGAGTTCGACGCCCGGCCGGGGAGAATCCCACATGGTGCGGCAGACCTCTCCTGCCTCGGCTGCTGCCCCCCTCAGCAGTGTATTTCTGATCTGCCTGTTCTGCTCCCCGCCCTGTCTCTGGTGAACCCTCTCGCCGCCCCACACCTCTGGTCTGTACCCCAGCTTGTATGTATAAATAAATAAATCTTTAAAAAAAAAAAAAAGGCCAAATCATAACAAGGTATTTTAAATTACCTCACTCTAAAGTATAATTTGTCTCACATTTATTATACAAATATTAGAAACCACTCACTATTTAAGAATTATTGTAGGACAGTCTGACTTACAGTAGAAAAGTACTCCAATAGGCTTCTTTCTCAGACATCCCACACCTCCAGAGCAGCTGATCCGCCTGGAACACGTGGGGACAAACAAGGCATCACAAGTCATCCGGACTCTGAGGAAGGAGCTGCAGACTGAGTGTCCGGGAGAAACTTCGAAACCTCACACACATTTACTTTAGAACCTACAGTCATGCCCAAGATCAAGGGTACCTTTAAAGATCCTCCATGCTCTTCATCAATCATTCACTAATCAATAATTATCTTTCCCGCAAACATGACTGGAAAACTACCTCTGTGCCCCTTCTTGCCTTAAGACCTCTAGGAGCTGTTGACACCAGATTCTCTATCAAAAAACTGTAACTGGCAAAGACATGAGTAGCAAGGGGTTTTTCCTCATTACATAGTCTGTGTTCTGAAGATTCTCCTATATGATTATGAAATTCCCATGGGTGATAATGACACTGCAAAGCTGGGAAAGTCATGAGTCCCATGTTTTACAGGTGGGAGAGTTGGAGCCCAGACCAGTGAAGTGACTTACCAACCTAGGATCACCTGGCTGCAATCAGAGCTAGAAAGTAGGGCCAGAATAGAACAGTTCTGACCTCTAGGCTGGTTCCCTTTCCCAGGCCTCATGGCCTTTCCAAGAGGACGCACTGCTCTTTCCAAGCAATTTTGTAACCGCTTAACACTGGGTAATGTCTACAAACAGGCATGAAAACACTTAAAAATTGCTCTTGGTTAGTTTGCCTTAGTTCAAACTAAGTTACAAGTTCAAACTTTATCAGAGTGTGATCTTTAGAGGACAGAGAAAGTGTTACCGGAACCAAGCTGCCTAAGCAGTGGGAGCCAGCAGGAACGGTGGTGCCTCTTACCCCACTGCTCCAAGTCAGTTGTGACAGTTACTCCTGCCCAGTAACTGCCATTTTGAATGGACCAATCAGGTGATAGGAGCTGATGGGTAGGTCCAATCAGCTCCAGGATTGAAAAATGGTCCAATCAGAATTGTGGATGGTACCCTGAAAGAGGATATGAGCCAGGGACAGAGGGTGGGGGGAATAAAGAGGGGGAAAAGAAGGAAAAAGGGCAGGGGGAAAGAAAAAAAAAAAAAGAGAGAGAGAAAGGAAGCCAGCCCCAGAAAGAGAAAGAGGCCCCTGAAGAGAAAAACAGGAGAAGATGACGACAACACCAGCCCCCAGGAGAAGAAAGACAACGGTTTCAGACTCTGAAGAGACAAGAAAGAAGCCTGTTCCTGGCCTCCAAGGAAGAAAGAAGAAAAGAAGCATCCAGCAGCCGCCCCCCGAGCAGGAAGAGAAGCTGAAGGACTCTGCAGAGAGGGGCCTCTGGTCCTATCTCTGACGTAGCCTGAAAGGAGCCCAGAGGCCCTGGGCCTGGTGTCTCGGAGAGCTGTTTGTTGGTATAACCCAATACCTCACAAAAAGCTACCATCACTGATGCTTTCTGGGTGAGGCAGCCACCACTTGAGAATGTAGTGAGCTCTCTGTTTCCCTTGTTTGTAAAATAAACTCCATGTTTGTTGTTGTTTCTGTAGCCTGAAGACTCTTGCAATTGTGTGCACGGGTGAAAACCCACAGATGGTGCCCTGTCCTCTCATCAGGAACTACCCTTTGTTGTTTGTGGCCTTTTGGCCTTTTGGGGCTTTTTGGTGGCTCTTGCCTCAGAGCCTGAGCAGTTGTGCCCCATCCACCCCACTTTCAGTTGGTGACGACAGCAGGAACTGGACACCCTATATCTGTCCCCCACCCTCTTTCAAAAGGAGTAAGACTGCTTCTTTCTGGTGGTTGTCAGGAACGTGAAACGGCTGACTCCAGCTGCCCCTTCCTCACTGCATCACCATGGGCCCAAGGCATTTTTTGCTTGTTACCACGAGCTCTGCAAATGGTGGTCTTTGTCCAAGAGGAGGACGTGTGGGATGGTAGCTAGAAAATGAGCACCAGAGAAGGCGAGATTTTAATATTCCCTCGACTTTTTACTTGCAGTGTAAATTACTTACTTGTCTGAAGTACACTGTCTTCACCTGTAGAATATAAAACTCACCTACTTCATAAGGTTTTTGCAAGGATGAAATGAGATCATATATTTAAAGTACCTACTACAGTGTCTAGTTCACATGAGCTCCTCAAAGAAATCAGTTCCCTTCCTCTCCTTCCCCCGCAAGCTGTTATTGTTAAGATTTTAGACACGTAATTTTAACCAGTTAACCTTGCCTATATAATGGAAGATAATATATGCTTCTGATGAAAAGATACTATATAAAACAAAATATGATTATTAACCATCAAGATGAATACTTGCAGGCATTAATTCACTTTATAAAATATGCAAAGGTACCAATTCACTAATAAATATACTATGGCAGGAGCTTGTCTCAAGTGCCAATTTGCTAAAGAGGTACGCTATGGCCCAAGAGCCAAGAGCACTGACTGAAGCAACAGAGAGGGAAGCTTTGCTCCCTACTAGAGATGTCTAGTCAGAGTGAGAATCAGAGGAACAAGCAGAGCTAAGGGAAGCAGCAGCAGTACAGGCGCGCAGCGTCTGGTGGGAAGAGCCCACGCACACCAGGCCCTGGGAGTCCTGCACTGCAGCTGCCCCTGACAGGAGTGGTGACAGGCTGGGTAAATCCTTTAAGGTATCTGAGTACTAGAAAAAAGATGTGACCATACCTGCCCTATCTAGTTTGCAAAGACAACAGTGGAGAAGGCCCTTCTAAACTAGGAAGTGCAATATAAACATAACGTTAGATTACTGTTACTCAGCCAGCACAGAAAGACAGGAAACAAAAGACTGAACTAAAGACACCCTGAGTAGTGCTGACAAGGGAGGTGTATGGAAGTCTTTGCCCTGGCGAGGGAGAAACCAAGTGAAGAGTTCAAGAAAGTAGCACTAAAGGGCTGAGTCCTATGTAGCCCCCAGTGCTCAGCAGTCAACGACGACCCACCAGTGGTGCCAGGGGAAAGAGCAGGCGAAAAGCAGGCACAGCTAACACTGAAGGTTTACTCATCTTAATTTCAAGAAGGCTCAACAGAAACACAACAATGATGTTACCGTTGCTTGTCTGTACAACTGTCTAACAGCTGGTGTCCTCTCACTTCCTATCTTTACTGTGATGGGCAGCATAGAACAGGGAAGAGCCTTCCGAGTCACACTCAAGAACATGGATTGGGGGTAATAAGCTTTTGTGGGTGGATGGGCCCAGGTCCAGTTGCAACTAGTCAGCTTTCCCTGGGCAACACAGGGTCTACACAAACAACTTACAGAGATGAAGGACAGCTGGAAACAGGAAAAAGAATGGAAAATATTCAATCTATTCTGTGCTCGCTCCAGTTCTCATGGCTATGGGATGGGGAGTGGGTTTCATAAGCAAGAAGGAAAAGTCACTTAGCACTGCTCCTCTTAACAATCCAGAATAGAATAATAGCTCAGCTGTTGCTGCCCTGTCCTTGTACTTAAAGAGAAGCTATGACTGGACTTTGGAGGGGACACGGGCTTCTACTGGGTGAAATAAGCTGCCCACTTAACTATGGCGAAACCACAGCTTGCTCCCTGCCACATCCCAAGAAGACAAGCAGTACAGAGAAAGAGAAGAGAAAGAAGAGAAAGAAAAAACTGGGCTCTGTCTCTTGAAAGGTAATAGATACATGGCAGGCACTATGGCTTGATGGACTCCTTCAGTACATTCTGTTTCCTTGGCAACCTAACTATGTACTAAATGGTTTCTATGGCAAAATGTCCTAGAGTCCAAATAATCAACACAGGCATAAAACCTGAAATGTAACTTATTAGTGAGGGGCTGCCCACACTTGAAAGAATCAGTCAGCTAAAAAAACAGTCCAGTGACCTTACTGTGGAACCAAAGCAGATGCCTCTGTGTGGCCCAACACAGAGGGTCGTGGGGGGAGAGTCAAAGCTGGAGTGTATCAGTCCAAGCCACGTGACTGTTGCAGGGTACACTCCATCCCAAGGGTCAGATCATGACTACAAATAATAGGACAGACAGCCAAATAACGAGTAAAGAGCTCTGGATTCCTAGAAATCTCATCTAAGAATAAGAGTAAGATTCTCAAATAACGGAACAAGATACTCAATTCATAATTTGGAACTCAAAGGAAAAGTTAATGCTCTTTCTCACTTGAGGTGACAGCACCCACTTAGGGGACACATGGAGACGTATGAGGACAGATTAAGTGCTCTCAATTACTGAGGGGCTACCCATGCACAGAACAGCACCGCACCACACAACGAGGATAGCGACCATGTTGAAAAATGTCTCATAAATACCAAAATAATTTCCTAATTGGGAAAATTATCCATTTTAATGTTTTTTCCTACTACTTGTCCTTTCTTATAAAACGAAAGAAAGAAAAGGCAAAGGGAAAAAAAATCTTACATTTTTTAAATTCTTTATCTGTTTAATGGGGATATTATATCACAAAGATGTGAACTTAAATAAACGAATGATATTTGAAAAATGCTTAAAATGAGCTGTTAAAATTAAGAAGGCAACAACATCAAAATATCAATTTCTAAGAAAGGACAGTGGTCTAAAAAGCAGGTGTGAAAAGACTCCACACCAGGGCTCAGGAGGGTAAACTTCCTGTGGGGTCTACTGTAATCTTTACGTTCAGAGCCCTCTGGTCCAAGGACATGGTCTACATAGGCCCTCTACCCACTCTGTCACTAACTGAGACTTTCTAGCTGTCTTGCATGCTAGTAGTTAGTGATTATGTACCCAACTGTCAGTCAGTGCAAAAATCCCTTCTTTCAGAACTTAAAAAAGGCTCCAAAGGTCTGGGGTGGCAGATCCTCCAGCACCTACTTAGTTCTGCAATTAGTCCAATTTTAGTCTAAGACAATTTGCTGAAATCACAAGATTTCCTTAGTTCTAGGAGTCATTTGGGGGATCTTAAATACCTTCAAATATGAACTTAATTGAAAAATTCTAAAAATGCTGGAAGTTGATCCATGTAATAGTTCTTAGAATTAAGATCCAAGTCAGGAGCAGAATGGATTCACCAAAGGACTGAAGAATCCTAGGGTTCTAGTTCTGCTCAAAAGCCCAGTTCAGCCTTATGATCTTGGAGTCATTCAACAGTCCAAGCACTTAACAGTCCAAAGTCGCCCAATGATGGAATCATTGTTTATATTTCATTAATCAATATTTTCTTGTCTGTGAAATGTCTGTTCATGTTTTTGCCCCATTTTCTATCAAATTCTTTGCCATTTTCTTATTAATTTTAAGGAATTCTTCCTTTGGATATGAATTTTGTGTCAGTTAATAGTGTCAATTGCCTAGATTCAAATGGTGGTACCACTGCTTGCTGGATCTGTGACTCAGGCAAGTTTCAGACCCTCTTTGAATTTCAATTTCATCATCCATAAAATGGTGATAATAGTAGTGACCAACCTCAGAGGGTTGTGGTGAGGACTGAAAGAGTTAATAGGTATCACACACTTAAGCCATGTGGCATACATGCTCATGAAGCATTAGCCATTGTTAGTACCCTGTACCTGCACGCACACCTACACACATACAACCCCCCGGCAGAAATATACACTACAGTTTTTCTGTTTAGCTTTTCTCAATATAAAAATGTGTATCTGCTCATCTTCCTGATATTTGCTTTTTTTCCAACTCAGAAACCTTTCCATGTTAGTACACAGAAATCTGCCTACTTCATCTTTATTGTTTCATTCTACGCAGTAGTGTTTTAAGTCACTTCTCTACTGATAACCACTTCAGGTGTTTCCCACATTTGGACTCTTAACATTAATTCTCCACTGACCAAGGCCTCCCTGGTGGCGCAACAGATTATGCACTGCACTGTAGAGCTGTCGACAGCTGCAGCACGAGTTCGATGCCCGACAGGGAGATTCCCACATGACGCAGCAGACCTCTCCTGCCTCGCCCGCTGCTCCCTTCAGCAGTGTATTTCGGTCAATCTGCCTGTTCTGCTCCCCACTTTGTCTCTGGTGAACCCTCTCACCGCCCAGCTTGTATGCATGCATGCATGCATAAATAAATAAATAAATAAATACATAAATAAATAATTCTCCACTGACCAAAACCAAAAAGGGCCAGGCTCATCAGTATTTTTCAGAAAGAGCATGCAAAAAGTAAACCAGAAGTCTCCAATGAATAAACATAGGGGAGGTAACAAAGACAAATCATCAAAACAACTTATACCTACAAACAAATGTTTCGAGAAATCTAAAAATTTTAAGTAACACATATTCTATAATCTATATTTCCCACAAGGAATCAATATGATATTAAACTTAATGAACCCTTAAAAGGATTCCTTATTTTAAAATCATTTCGTTCCACTTTAAGGTACAATTAAATTGGTCATGTTAAACTCTGTCAAAGTTAGGGAAAATGTACTAGGTCAGAGGAAATGAAAACATGGAAGTGTTATCACCATGTGGTCATAAACTCCTTTTCTCAGAGAAACATGGCAATAAAAATCTGTTCCAGGATGAAAACTTGGCATAAAACAATCCAATATTACATCATACTTTTAAAAGATTAGGGTGGAGTAGGGAAGGGAGGGATTAAAAATGGGAGGGGAAAGTTGGTTGTCAGTAAAATAAATTTTCTGATGTATAATAACTTCGTCAAATAAATGGTTTGGTTTAGCTGAAATTGGCAAGGTAGCAGATTTTAGACTTTTTCAAGAATGACCTCTGTTTTGGTGAAGCAGTCTATAAAGGATAATCTTCACAGACTGGATGTTCACCTCCTGTTAAGGTCCTATTTGCAATATTATGTTAACTCATCATTTGTTTTGTTTTAAACTAAAGGCTTCTCCATTCATTAAAGTCATTAGTGCTGCTAGTGAAAGACAGCGTGTCTGAATTTTAACAAGTACAGAAAAACTCCAATATAATTATTAGCCCTGTATTATGGGAATCAAAATCAGACATACAGGATCAAATTACATGCTCTTTAATAAAACTTCACACAGTAAAATCTGACAGCATTGGTGTTACACCTTCCCTCCAACACCGTGTAAGGGGTTGCACTTTATATATGAATTTTACACGTTAAGAGCCTTAGTCATTACCTACTTAGACCAAACACTTATAATCAAGAACCACACCATTACTTTGGGCCCTAAATAATTAGCCTTTGAAACTGTGTTGTGGACATAACAAACCATTTACTTTTTTACAGAGAAGATTAGGTAGAATGACTTTATTTTTAAAACCCTACTGACATGTCCCCCACCCATATGCACAGACTGTTCTGAAAACTAAGAGGTATCATATTACTGTAATAGACCAATTCCCAGATCACTGCATAGACAGAAACAAAGATGGCAGAAACAGTTGGGACAGCTGAGAGTTAGGGGGCTCGGAAAAAGTGCTGTGAAACTCATGAGCTGCCTGAGGCCAGGGTCCAACATAAGAGGGAAGCTCCAAAGTGTTGGTTTCAATGATCTGGAGCCTTGCTCCTTCTAGAGTCCCTCTGTCCCCAGTGTGAACTAAACTGGGGGGGCAGACTGGAATGTGAGCAGTGGGTTCTTCATGGGTCTGTCACCTTCCCATGAGAGGACAATAAGGTCAAAACTGCTTCTGAACACAGTAATTATGTGGGCTATCTCAAGAGCAAGAAAGAAGTTAAAATGTATACATAACTTAAGCAAGATCAATAAATATAAACAACAAGATTCTTGGGAAAATGGCCATTTGCTATACATCCCTTCTAATAAATGTGTCCAATCTGTTGGCTTCATGACACCATGGAGTCCAAGAGTTGATATAACAGATTTATAAATTTATTGGTCACTACACATAAATACACGTGTATGAGATATATCATATACAGAGAAATATATGTATGTGTATATACATGTGTACACACACACCTACATGTATATACAAATAACTACATTACATCTCATGTACATGTACATATGAAACTATTTTAAAAATATATAAACTTCTGTGATTTATAAAATATAAGTTCATTTTAAAAATATTTAATTCATCATTAATGGGAATTGCTTAAATAGTGTTACTCATATCTGCACAAGTGTTTAACCTTATCTTTTACCCACAGTAAATACATCCTTTGGAATGCACAGTCCCATGAGTTTTGACAATTGTACAGAGTTGTACATCCACCACCACAGTCACAGCACAGAACAAGCCCATGTCCCTGAAAAATTCCTCTGTGCTGCCTTTGTAGTCAAGCCCTCCTTCCACCTTCATGTAGAAGGTTCTGCCATTAATAGGTCCTCACACTTGAAAATCATAAGAATAACTGCCTATAATGTTGATGACCATGTTTTTATTATTTCATGCAACCTGTTCCTTACATTAGTTTCCACTTCCAAAGTCTGACAAAAGAACTGAATGGGAAGGATGAAACAACAGTCTAGGAGGAATAAAAAGGTGAAGGATTTCAGACTTCAAGACAGTATAAAGGAAAAAAAAATGCTAGAAGTTGATGATAAATTAGACAAAGGCAGTAAAAATGTGCCTAAGGGATACAGGGGAAAGCACTGAGTTGGATAACTATGATGAACCAGCATTGATGAAAAAAGGCAATGGACTGTGTTTTCAAGAGCGAGATGATGGGACCAGATTTCTGCTAGAAAGTCTGCTGCGTGCCTGTGGCCATGCGGCCGCTAGATGGATGGAAGAGGGAAAGAGTGAATGAAGAAGACCACCTGGGAAAAGATTTCCACCGCCCAGTTGAGAGATGACAGCAACTCAGATGAGGATAGATGCCCACTAAAAAATTTAAGAAGTAAAGAAGAGGAAAAGAGTTTCAAAGCTACAGAACAGAACACCATTCAAAGCACACCTATAGGCCCAGTCAGTCCTGCAGAAAACTGGCTCAGTGACGGTGCAGCAGAAGAACAATTCAGACACGCCAAGCCAGGTGACCGAAGAGTCCTCCTGCTACAAAACTCCGGAAAATGTTGGATAGAAAAAATTTAAGCAATCAGAAGTATCGATTGCTACAGGTTCCAGCAAGGGTGGGATCAAGAGTCTGCCCTGAGTGTGGTGGGCACAGAAGGTCCTCAGACAGGACAAAGGAACATGCAATTTTCTCACCAGTCTGGTAAAAAAGCACTGAGAGGGCATAAGCAAGGGAGTGCCAGGGACTGAGCTCTGCTTTTGGAAAGATTCATCTGACAGAGTGAGATACACAAAGGTTTGAAAGAGGACTAGAGGGAAGGGTGAGGAGATGAACAGGAGAGATACTACTGAGGCAAAATCAACTGGCAGTTGTTTAGATACTGGGAATAATGACAAGAGGAAGGTCAAGGTAGGGCGCCTTGGGTTCACAGCTACAGTCACAAGAAGGATAGGAAAGTCATCAATAAAAATAAAGAACACAGGAGAAGAATAGAAAGGAAGGGAAGACGGATGGTGTTAAATGACACCATCATCTAACATTTACATTTTACACAGTCATCAATTTACATTTTATATACTAAATTCAGAGCACTGGTGATTATTACAGCATGAGATAGTAAAGACTGCATTAAACATGCTCCACTGAGTTCTAGAACAAGGATCCTTCAATGAGGTATTTAGGAATTGTCTCAAGGAAAGATGTGCTATTCTCAAAATTGTATTTAAACGTGAGTCTGTACATTTTCCTACGGTAAAGTACAGGGCTCTCTTCGGATTTTCAGAGATCTGTCAACTTGCTATTACTTTAAACATAATGTGCCAACTTTGGGTACTGTGGGTCTCTGCTAGTTTTGGACATCATACATGTAGGTGTCAGTTTCTTCTGATTTCACCTGGTGGAGATTTGCTGTACTTCCTCTATCTGAGGATTGGTGTCTTCCCACAATTCCAAAATCTTCCAGGCTATTTTCTGTTCTAGCTTCTAGCTTCTTTCCTCCTACCTGTAATACAGTGTACTGTTTTTGTTAACTACTGCTCTTTATCTCAGACCTTCCACCGAGGAATATTTTCTACTTGTGAATAAATATATATGAACACTGACTGCATAAAATGGTAATGTTCAGTCTTCAGGTTTTGCTGTTGAGATAGTGTGTTACACTGAAAATCATGAACTTCTGTTCATTCCATAAAAACAACTCTGCCTAAAACTTTTGGGATGATCAGTAGAAAGGTGCTAGGACTGATTTTTTAAATGAAAACACATTATACCTTGTAGTTTTAAGCTAATCATTATGTTGTGAGAGAAGACTAACATTTAAGAGAAATAAAGCACAGAACTCTCCAAGGACATAAAATGATTCTAAGACAGAGCTTTAGGGTCAAATAAGTTTAGGAAACACATACCAGGGAAATGTGAGTTATCACAAACTTACATATATCCCTCTTTGTAAAGGTATATTTTTGACAAAAAAGAAAGCTAGATAAAAACACTGACATATTACTAACTTAGGAGAGGAGGCTGGAGAGGTGGGAGTTCTACAACAGAATGTTTCCAAAAATATAATTTTTGGGGGGGTTGATCGATTTTCTCCCCCAACTAAATTCCACTTTGGTTCTTTTTTGTAATGTTCCACAGTGCAGGCTGAGCTCTTGATCTTTTGGGAGGCACAAAGGCCAAACCCACTAATGAAAACTTGCTGAACTTACTTTTCAGAATTCCATTCTAAGTCACGAAGAACCCTTTTGGCCCTGCTCCCAGACTAGTAAAACGAAAATCTCAAGTCCCTAGAGGCTAAGAGAGCTCAGTTCGCTCTACTAAAATCAAACACACATCTTCTCCTGACAGCTGGTTGTCTTAGCATACTCAGGACTGTATATTTATCAAAGGGGGGAAAAAACCCTCCAGGAGCACAATATTTATTACAGGATTATCTCAGTGACTTAAGTAAACATGAGTAAAGCTAAATTAAACCATGTTCACTATGATGTTCTATTACTTAAATCCTGACACAAAATCACCCCTTAGAGTTTTGGGTCTTATTTTTTGAGACAACTGATGGAGGATTTAAAAAAAAAATCAAGAATTGTCTTTTCTTTTTTTTTTTCCAAATATACCTGTGTTTAGTTATAGAATTCTTCTAATCATTCTAAAAAACCCTTTGAGGATCTAAAATGAAAATTTCCCATCCTTTTAAGATGCTGAATTCATTAGTAGAAATTAAAAAAACAATTTAGTTTACAATCACACACACACAATTGACACACCATGAAGTACACTTAATGAAGGAGGTGAAGGACCTATAGATTGAAAACTGTAAGACACTAAGAAAGGAAATAAAAGGCACAAAGAAATGGAAAGATCCCCTGTTCACGAGTTGGGAGAATAAACATTGTTTAAATGGCCAGATCACCTAAAACAATTTATAGGCTCACCACAATACCTAATGAACTTTAAGAAAATAGTACAAGTAATTATAAAATGTGTACGGAACTACAAAAGACCTCGTATAGCCAAAGCAATCCTGACAGAAAACAAGAAAAATGGAGATATGACACTTGCTGACTTCAAGCTGTGCTATACACAGCAACAGTAATCAAAATAGCATGGTATTAGAACAAAAACAGAAACACAGACCAATGGAATAGAATAGAAAGCCTGTAAATAAGCCCACACAAGTAAGTACAGTTAATCTTTGACAAAGGAGCCATGAACATAGAATGAAGAAAGGAAAGCCTCTTTCATAAATGGTGTTGGGAAACATCGACAGTCACGCAAAAAAAGGAGAAAAGACTAAATCCATACTTAAGCCCATACACAAAAATTAATTCATAATGGATTAAATACTTGGATATAAAACCTGAAACCATAAAGCACTTAAAAGAAAGCACAGGTGATACACTACTAGACATCAACCACAGAGCTGAACTGGGAATGCAACCCCAATAGCAAAAGAAACCAAAAAAAACAAGTGGACATCACCAAACTAAAAAGCTTTTGTACCTTACAAGAAACCACCACAAAAACAAAAAGGCAATCTAAAGACTAGGAGACGTTATCTGCCCATGAAGAATCCATATCTGAGACAGGGTTAATCGCCAACATATATAAAGTGCTCATACAACTTAAACAACAAAACAATGAACCACCCAATCAAAAAATGGGCAGAGACACTTTTCCCAAAGAAAACATTTAGATGGCCTACAGACACATGAAAAACACTGAACATCACTTATGAAAATGGAAATGTAAATCAAAACCACAATGAGGTATCACCTGATCCCTGTGAGAATGGCCCATAATAAAAAGAATGGAAACAGCAAATGCTGTTAAAATGTGGGAAAAAAGAACATTCACCCACTACTGGTGGGAATGTAATTTGGTAGAGTCTTTATGGAAAACAGTACAGAGATACCTTTAAAAAATAAAAAATTAAATACCATATGATCCAGCCATACCACTGCTAGGTATTTACACAAAATACCTATGGAAAACTCTAATACAAAAAAGATTTATGTACTCCTCTGCCCACAGGAGCATTATCCACAACCACAAGGACATGGAACAACAGACAACTGGATCAAGAGATTGTGGAGTATATACTCAATGGAATACTACTCAGCTATTAGAAAAGATGGGACAAAAATGGATGGATTTTGAGGTGATTATTCTAAGTGAAATAAGTCAGGAAGTGAAAGACAGATACCAGATGGTTCTATTTATTTATGGAATATAAAAACCAAAGAATACACACTGGCAAAACACAGCAAAAATAATTCTTAAGATTCTGTAAAAAAAAAAACTAGTTACCAAAAAAAATAAGGGGGAGAGAGGAGAGAATAGGGAAAGGGGAAGGATAGGGGATTGCCGCAAAAGTTTTGGTGTAGGGTGAGTGAGACATGTGCACGTATGAAGGCATGAAAATGTGTCCCCAAGGTTATCTAGATATGGAAATGACTGCCAAAGTAATAAATTTTTTTTAAATATGTTGAATTCAGTATGAAGGTAAAATAAAGTCACAATATATTGAATTTGCTCATTGTTTTAAACCAACTTCTTTTATTAGATTTATTTGAATAGCCACGTTGTCCATCACTTTAAGTAGTATTTTAATTTTCAGCTGCCCCACCCTCGCCCTAAGCCCTGTAGTCAGGTCTCAGTTTACCCCTGCTTTTATGGATTACAGGGTACCTGGATGTTCCAAAAGATGATGTGTGTGATCAGGGGAAAGGGAGGCTGGAAAGGCCCACCAGGAGGAGAGGAGAGAAAATCAAGTTTCCCACCTCCAAGATTCAGCTGATAATCCACTCCTCTGAAATAAAGCTCCACCTCTCAGAAACATGACCAGGAGGCCATAAGAAAACAAGTCAGCTGCCAGCCAGCAGGACAACGAAGAGGAACAACTATGGAGACAGTTGCTTTTCCAGGCACAGGCATCCAACAGGCAGAGCTTCTTGACCTGCGAGGGAGTTTAATCTCAAGGGACTGGGGCTGAGCTCAGGCAGGGGCCAGGGGCAGGACCAGGCTGGCATGAGATGAGCTGTGGCTCATCAGCTCTCAAATGACAGAAGCAGAAGTCTGCCCTTTAGCAGTCCATGGTACAGGAAACAATATGACAGCAGAGGCACAAGTCCAGGAGGAAAAGTGCAGCCTTGTTGAGGAGGCAGGGGTAGTCAGGAAACATTCCATGGAGGAGGTGGTGTTTGAGAAGATCTAAGAGAATAGACAGAACTTTGACAGACCCTATGGGACAGGGAAATAAACTCGATGTTCTGGCATAAGAAGCAGCACAAACAAAGGCATGAAAATGCAAAAAAAAAAAAAATGCAAGGTGTTTTCACAGGAAATCACAAAAACCCAGTTTGACTGAAAAACAGGACACATACAGAACCCAGATCAGGGTAGAAAGGTCAGCTGGAACTACAACAGAGAATCCTTCGAAAGCCAGACACTTAATTCAGTTGGTTATAGGGCCGATGATGGTGCTGAGTAAGGCAGCGCCACCACATGACCAGGTATCACTTCAGGAAGATGTCGACAGTTCTGTGCTAGATAAACTAAATGGAAGAAAAGTTAAAAGGCCATTAGGAAACATGGCAACTGCGGCCTGAATTTGGTAATGATAACAGGAATGACAAGAAGGAGGTGATAACTGTAGAGAGAGGACTTCAGGATGAAAGAACTGGTTGGCCAACGCCTTCGCGAAGTAGCGCCCGGGAAAACTAGGAAAATGAGAGCATTATAAACAAAGACAGCGTATGAAGAAACATTAGCTTACTGGGAAGTGATGAGTTTGGTTTCAGATACTTTGAATTCGAGATGTCAACTGAACACAGAGACAAGTCTGTAAAGTGCTAGGAAACCAGATCTATGAGCCTGGAAAAATGGTGGGCTAGAAATGGGGGTTGGGGGTTATCTACAGAGAAGTATGGCCACGGAAGAGATCTGGGGTGGTTCATAATTTAGTAATATTTAATGCACTGACAAAGGAAGTAAAGGAAGTGGAGGATACCCGGAAGGGCCTAAGAATTCTAGGTTAAAGTAGAAGAAAGATGTATTATAAAGCAAATGCTAAGAATACTAGCATGAGGATCAGGTGAAAAGCAATTTGAATAGTTTAAAGTATTAAACACACACATTTTTTTATTATTGTTAGAGTATTAATGATTATGCTGGATTATACTATGTAGGAAAGTCACGTAACATTAGGAAAGCCAGGTTTCCCCAAACCTCCCCAAGTGCCCTCTCGAAATACGATATCCTCCTCCCTTGAACTCTTACGCTGCCCGGTGTGTCTTTTCTCAGGTATTTCTACCACCCAAGAAGCACTAACTAAGCAGCGACCACGTGCCAAACACTTCAGTCGGCACTTTAATATATACCCCCACCTTTGGAGTAGATGACACCAAAATTTAAGATTTATTTCCTTCTGCAGAAGACAGAAAGGTTAAGTTTCTTGAGACAAGCCTGCTGCAAATAAGTGGAGGAACCGCAGGCTTCTGATGCCAAGTCTCATCAGGCCTTTTCTACTAAACCCAAGTTGGAACTTGCCATATTTATTCTTATCACCCTTAAAATACAAGCAAATTGAGGGCACAAACATATCTCATTTATCTTGATAGCCTCTCAAGCACTTACGGACACAAAGGGCCTTCTACTCAGTCAATTCTCATTGTGTTTTGCTGCCTGAAAGAGGGAGTGTGACTGTATTTGCAGGCACACAGCCCTCACTGGTGGTGAGCGTTTGTGGGCTGGGAAGCCTTGAGGACTTCTCTCCAAGGCGGACTTAACAACAAAAAGTTCTAAAAACAAATTCTGTACTTGTGAAAGATGCCACCTGGTCCGCCTCAGGGGCTGAAGTCCTCTCTTTATGCACGGAGTGGGATTATCACAGCAAGTGACAGAGCTGATTTACTTCAAATCACTTCCACAAACTTGGAGCCAGAGAAGGGCCCACACCTTTGGGGAAGAGAAGTGCAGCCTCTGCTGCCTGTTTAACCTCTGGTGTCACCGCTGGAACTGCCAGCAGTCTGGGTGGGAGGGAAGGTAGAGCACATTTAGTGCCAGCTCTGATGATGCAACCTTCCAATCCATGGCTTTTCTGCCAGGAATAAAAAAGGCAACCAGTTTAGAAACTCTATGTCCCCTCCACCAAGCCTCCCCACTCCCACCCCCTCATATACAACCAAAATCTGTTCTGTATAACTGACCATGAGCTTTTTTTTTTTTTTTGCCTCCTTCCCATTAATTTTTTTTTTTTTTAATTACAGTACTTAGTGCCTAATTCAGTGGACTGGTTTGGCTTCCTTAGAAAATTAATGTATAGAGCTTGAAATATGCCTGTTTCATAAATGACCCTTGTGCAAGAAGAACATGAAGTTCTCAGAAGCACTTATTTTGTAAGCCATATACATTCACAGTGGGAGGCCAGGAAACAACATGCATAGAAACACCGAGAAGGTGTGTGGTCACGCGTGTCCCCGCACTGCCAGAAACACCAGACCATTGCTCCAGGACGCTGGGTGGACAGACAGACCTGTGAAGTGGGACTACATTACAGAGCTTCAGAAATTATAATACACTTGGGAGTTTTCTACACAATGAATCTTATGACAGATGTTCCCTTTTGTGGGGATTGTCTAATTTGGGGACATTTGGCATCCACGTCCCTAGAAATCTTCAGGGTAAAATAATTGATTTCTTTTTCTATGAGTGGCGACAAGAACGCAAAGTAGCCTTTTTCTATTTCTGAGACTAGTTAATAGGGGCATACTTTCTTGCCCACATCATGGAGAAGCTGGGGCAAGAAATAATAGCTAGACTTAAAAATGGGGGTGTCTCCCCAAGACATCATAACTTCTTTCCATGCCCATGGAGAACAGGGGGTAAGAACGCAAGCCTTTTTCGGTCATCGTTACCTATGTGAGTAATAAGGCCATTGGCCTTGCCTGGACCTCCGCCTGTCTAATGCATTTCACTGGGGATTGAGACTTCCTAGAAAGCCCCTACCGAAATTAAGAGAACAAGCTGCAAGTGTCTGGCAATGGTTTGAGCAGGAGAACATCAGGATGTAACTCCTGAGAGAACTCTCCAAGTCTGGTCTGTAATCAATGCCTGGATAGCTATGAGCAGGCCAGATAGTGTAAAATGCAGGAAACAGATGAGAGCTTAACCTAATACCAAAGATGGTATCAATGCTCTTCACTCAATTCTTAAAATCGATCTTACGACTTTGACCTTACTGAAATAACATTACTTCTTTTCTAAGCTCTGAACTCTGCAAAAGTTAACCAAAGATATTAATACTTTAGGAAAAAGGTAAGCCCTTAAAAAGTCAGACCACAATTTGGCCACTTTTCATAGTAACCTTTTTGCTAAAACCTCATTTTAAAAAGTTCCACAAAAGGATGTAAAGACTTTTGGTAATTTTTTTTTTTTTGGTATTACAAATAAAGTCGTACTAAGTAAATCTGTGTCAACCAGAAAAAATGTAAGACCTCTCAGTGCAGATTTTCAAATTTTCTTGTGAGAAGTATTTATTGACCTAGAATACTGCTAATCAGACTACTATTTACTGTGAGTTGCATTTGTGCAAGGCATTCAAAGAGCAAACGGGTGTGTCCCTTGCCCTTAAGTAGTTGATAATTCAGTAAAGAAAAAAATACCATTAATTAAATCTATGGTGGGCAGATTATAAGTGATATAAATTCTGTGTTGCACGGCATTCAGGGGAAGGCTAGACAAATTGTGCTCAGGGAAAATGGTTAGTAGAGATGGTATGAGGCCTTAGAAAATGTGTATTTCAATGGGATGAAGGCATTGGAGAAGGACATTTGCGTGGAAGTGATAGCTTTAGTAAAGGCCCAGAGACAAAAAGGCATGGCTGAATTAAGTGACAGGGTCTGGTTAAGGACAGGGTACAGAAGGGGAAATAAAGGAAACTTATCTGGAAAGGTAGTCCATTCTCCACATAAAAACAGGGAGGAAATTCAGGAAGCAGGATTTTAAGAATAGAAAATAACTTAAAATATATCACTCACTAATCACTTATCATACATCTTAAGATTCTGAGAGTGAGAAAGACCTTGTTAGCCAAGTATTGCAAAGTAGGTGCAGTAACTTCAAAGAAAAATAGTTTTTCTGAACTGGCAAATTTATAGCTGCAGTTTAACTAATATATTCCTATTACTCACACTTATGACTGTTCCATTAATAATTCTTTTCTCAACACTAAAATACCTTCTTAATTTAACTCATTATGTATGTACTGAGTGGCTACTTTAGAACTAGTATCTGCCAATTATTTATCCAGTCTCTGCTTTTCTGCCCCAACTTGTCCTGCTAACCTCTCACTCACTCACTCTTCTCCGAACTCTATCAATAATAACATTAAAAGGCCAGGCATTGTAATTAATGTATTACAAACAATATTTAATATAATCCTCAAAACAACACAGTGAAATAGGCATTACTACCCCATTTTATGGATGAAGAAACAAGTTCAAAGATTTGGTAATTATTTTCCTAACTGGTAAGTGGCAGAACCAGGTATGTTTAATTCCAGATTCCCTGCCTGTTGCCATTTCATTGTAATGCCTCCATCACCTTTCAACCTCTGACAGATATGGGTTACCATTATTCGTTATAAAATTAAAACATCCATTGAGCTCCTGCTACTGTACAATCCTGTTCTAGGTGCAGTCAAAGGTCTACAAGTAAGTGAGGGAATAGCTATAGATTATCAATGTTAATAATCTTCCATATTTGAATATAAACAGTGATAACAAATCACTGTGTAAGATCCTTTATTCATCCCTTATTCATGAATTAGAGCAACTGAATTTGGGAGTGGGGTGACTCAGTATATGAAGTTGGCAAGTGCCCACCTTTCACAGACAGGTGTCAATCAACTGACTAAATGACCTACAAAGAAACAGCCTACAATGCCTTACATGCCTTTTCAATGAACCTCAGCTTCCTCTAAAGTAGAATAACCAAAGGCATTTTAGCCAACAATAAGCACATTGTGGTGCCAATTCTGGTCAAATTCATTAGCAATGAGTAAAACGATTTACTCATTTGGTGAAAACACAAATGTGGTATCAAACTACTTATACCATTCATAAGCCTGAATGTTCTGTAAAATTACATAGAGCTATTAAGCCAAAGAAGAACAATTCCAACACGTCTCTTAAAGCTTTCAACATTACCTCTACCAACTTCTGAATATGTTTTTGCCTGATAATTTTAGGAAACTAGTTATATTTTTACAAATATTAACTAGTTACACAGTTACAAATACATGCCACTCGGACAGATGTTGCCCAACAGTCTTCCTGAGGCTGTAAGCTTGGTACCCAGAACACTTGGAAGTAGTCACCACTGCAGACTCAGTCTGCTTACTCATCTTTCTCTACAAAAGCACAGTATTCATATCGCAAACTGCACAACTAAGACTCATCCAAAGACGGTAGTGACAAAGCTAATTGCATTTACTCTGCAATCTAAACTCCTAATACAATTCATTCTTTTAGAAAACAAATAGAGAAAAATCACTTTACGAGTTCAAGGGCAGCAAAAGAAACAGTGAGAAATGTTGCATTGACAAGGGGAAGCACCAGGCTATATAAAATGAATGTCAATAGTACTTACTGCTCAATTCGAGGTGACAAGTACAGCTTGGGGTACACCTGAGTGGCTTCAGTGTCCTCAAAACTGACAGAAAGGAGGGCCACGTCTTCTCCAGGGTCTTCATTTACATCCTGAAACAGGAAGGGTAAAAATCAATGTCATCAGTACCTGCTCTGTGACATCATTTTTGGGACAAGCTCATCGTTTACTTGCTTTGAGGTGAAGGGGTGTGAATCATCTAGATTCAAATTTAGCAGCTCTACACATCCCTAGCCACATACCTACTTCCTCCCCTAGAATGATGGCTTTCAAACTTTCCAACTAAATAGCTAAAATGCCACTATGAAGTGTGTCACCTCACAAGCACATGGGAGGGGATTTAGCCACACATCATCTTTAGCAAAATGGCAGATAACTCATTTTGAGCCCCAAGACATACATATCCTTAAAAGCCTAGTTATTAGAATATTGTAAGGCAAAAACATTGTTGGCGCAAATATGTATCTAGAAACAGTGAGAGGTTAACCAAACACACCACAATACACTAAACTGATAATGATAAAGCTAAATCCAACCTTACTGTAACTTATAAGTCAAAACCAAGAATAGCAGCAATGACGTTCAATCAACTCAAGCCAACGCCGATGGCACACCGATGGAGTGTCCTGAATAGAAACTGTGGGCCTCAACTGCGCGTACGCCTTACAGTTATCGCCAAGCACCAAGTGTCCGCCAGACTTTTGCATAAACACAAAATTAGAATCAACTATAATAGCATACTGAGTTATTTGGTGAATACCAAATTTCAGTAACTTTTAATTATTTATTTTTTGTTGCTAATAGCTCCAAATCAAATACAATTTTTTCTAAACTAAGCAGAACTGTACATCATCCACCCACAGGGGCAGTAAGAACTGACCTGGATTTCCGGACTAGTTCACAGATTTTCAGGAGGGACCAGCAGCTGTCCCAGGAGGCCCTAACCTAGACTTTAAGAATCACTGCCTGTGGGAACTGAGTGAGCCTCAGGTACGATGTCCTTCCTTCTGTCTGAAACCAGCCTCACCCATTCTTTGCCTATATCCTGAGAAGCTGGTTACCACTCTGGGCTACTCAGCTGCGGCAGCTTCAGTCTCTGCTGTATCCTTTTTTGTGACTACAGGATGCAAAAGCGCGCAAGACAAGGAATCATACTCACAGGGACTGCTTAAAAAATAAAAATTTAAAAGGAAGAAAAGAATCATGCCGGTCTCTACACAGTCCCCTGGGTTCCCTCTGGTCTCCTCCTCACAGGCTGTTTGAGAGCGTGGTCTATACTTCCTATCCCTCCCCTCCCACCACACCTATCCCTCAGTGGAAACGCTTCAACATAGTTCCAGGTCCTCGTCTTACTTGACCCCTAAACAGCGCACTCTCTCTGGAGATACTCTTTGCTTCTGAGAAGCCACACTCCACTGTCTATCTGTGCACCTCCCTCCCTTTTCATTCTTCATTTATTAAAGGTGTAATTTTTGTTGTTGTTGTTTTACATTACAAAATATAGGCTCATTGTAGCAAGCCAAACCATGCTCAAGTTTATAAAGGAAAAGCTCTTCTGCCTTCACTTTTCAAGGTAACCAACATTAACACTGTGTGTAACCTCAAACAGCTTTTTCTGTGCTCATAAAAACACACACTCGCATATAAATAGCTTTTTAACCTTCTGTTTTGTCTTCCCTAATGGACTCAGTATTATACAAATCACTCTACCAGTTGCCTTAAAAATAGCTACATAGTATTCCCTGGCATGGATTTACTTGTTAGTAAGCCATTCCCCTAGCACTGCATTCAGGCAATTTGTTGTTCTCAGCCACTTGGTAGTGCTACAATAAATACCCTTCGATGTGTATCCTTCAGCAGTGGAACTCAACTTTTTAGTAGAGACCCCCAAACTGGGTTTCTTGGGTCAAAAGTTATGAAATTTTACGTTTTAATAGAGTTTAAGAAATCACTTTTCTCTAAAACTTTTTGCAGCAATTCATATTTGGACCCATGAATCTTCATCAGCATTAGAGAGCCTGTCTCCACGCTTAGTGAAAACTTAACACTCACTATCACTCTTTTTAATGTTGTGTTGGCAACCAGACAGGTAGAAAATAGCATCTCAATTTCAATTCAATGAATGAAACTGAGCGACTTTTCATTTGTTTACTGCTTATCTACATTTCTTTTGTAAATGTTCTGATCAAATCCTTCTCCCTTTTTGCTTTAAGGTTCTTAGCCTATTTTTTATTGTTATTAGATTTATTAACACTTGCCTACCATGTGTCGTAAGCATTTTCTCTCAGTATAGCTTTTGACCTTTTACTTTGTTTGGGGGCTCTTCTGACATCACAGAAAACTTTGATTTCTTATGTAAAATTAAATCTGGTCAATAATTGAGGTACTGAGTATTATTTCCCTGGTTTTTCACCTAACATTGTTATAATTCTATTTTTACAAGTAGATTCATAAAACTTCTAGAATATATTGTTAGGTGGTATAATATAAGAGGTTTGTAAGAGAAACATCTTAGTCTAGTCCCTGG
Source organism: Scalopus aquaticus (assembly GCA_004024925.1). NCBI lineage: Eukaryota > Metazoa > Chordata > Mammalia > Eulipotyphla > Talpidae > Scalopus > Scalopus aquaticus. Next base: position 68,662 of record PVIJ01008694.1, read on the forward strand.
AACACAGACACCACTCACAAACTGGGGGACAAACTAATATTCCTAACCTTTATTCTCCAAACCTAGTGATTTTCAGGAAACTGTAAGAGTTGCTGTCACCAGTGATGTCTGGAAATTGAGTTCTGATGGATTCCTTGCTCCTGCCTCCCTTAATACAACACTTTCCCTAGAACCAGTGGCTTTGAAAGGAGAGCCAAGTGGCTTTAAAAGGGAATCTGATCATTTCTTGCTGTTTTACAGATGATATTCAACCATAAATATACCTTTCTACAAAATGAGGATATTAAAATTTTAAAAATGCTTACTTACAGTCTCAACAAATAGAAACTGTGTAATTATATAATATGACTCTAAAACTCATGTAACACCTAAAATTAAAGTTGAAGTTGAGCTTCAAAAAAATATCACCTTCAGAGGAACAAATTCATTTCATGATCTAAGTATTCTCTTTAGTCCTCTTTACAGTTAAATTGGTTACCTTAAAGAAGACAACAATAAAAGGTCAACAACATTGACCTTCAGATACTGTGCCCCATGACTGAGCTTTCTTGTTAAAGGTCAAGGCTCTGAATACAAATCACAAGACCCTATAAAAACACACTGCAAAAAATTAGGGGTCATTGAAAATCTTTTGAATTAACAGCTTCATTGAATATGCCTATAGAAAATTCATAATTATTTCCCTTTCCTATCTTTTAACTTCTCATTTCACTACTATTTAGGCAAAGAACAGAAATACTTAGAGACAGACCTCCAAACAAATGGAATGACCCGGGTTTATATAATCAACATTTATCATCTGGCATTCTGCAGAGAACACAAAACATTAGGCTCAATATGGAAATAGTTGTTTCCAGGAGATTCTTTTACGTACTACTTTAATATGATTTATTCCCCTTGGTGTGGCACATGAGTTTTCCCTGAATTGATATTTGATTCTTAATGGATACCTAAGTTTGACTTTTTGTGCTTAAATAAGCCCAAAGAGTTCCAAAAATACAAATCCACACAGCACTGTTTCCAGTTTCTGCAACTCTAACAGGCTTGTACATGTGTTCCTTCCCATCTGGGAAATTATAAAAGAAGCTCTTGTACCATGGTTCTTAGAAGCTAACATTACAGATGATTATTGTAACCACTAATGGCAGCATTTGGAAAACAGGGGATGGTTACAGTGTAGTAGGGGACATTTAAAAATGTACAAGTATACATTTTCAGGGTTTTCTATCTGCACCACTTGAAACTGCAGCAAGCTGAAATGGAGGGAAGGAGACTCAAAGTGCCGAAACTAACAAGAATATTGCCCCCTACCTTTATAAAAGTGTGTCAGGCACTGACATACATATGGTGAGGCAGTCATAGCCAGGGTATTTTGCTGAGATTTAACAGCGGATTTGGCTCAGAACTTGACTATAATGGGAATGGGTTTCTATGGCTTACAGTGAATAGTCACTACACAGTTAGTTTCCTACAGAGTGGGCGCCCATCTTTCTTTCTGCATCCCCAGTATTTGGAACACAGTACATACACAGCAAATTGGTTGGGAGAAAAAGATGAATGAATGCAGGAACAACTGGAATAACGAGTAAATGATACAGTTGCACAGAATATGCCCTCAATGAAGGGGGTTTGAGAGAACTATGTTCAGTAAAGCAAGTCCAAATGGTAAAAACAAATAGTGCCCATTTACTGAGCAGATGATCTGATAAAGTAAAATGCATACAAAAACTTCAATAAACACAGTGAGGGCTCAGAGGTTAAAGGGAGGGGGCAGGAAAAGGGACAAGGGGGAGGTAGGGGGGAAAGTTAAGGTGCTGGTAGGGAAAAACAGGCAGTTATAATAGAACTTCAGATAAAGGACAAAAAAGAGAATATGTTTTCAGTTAGAAAGAGTCTCAATATCTCGAGTCTATGATTACTTAAGATTTTACTCAAGAAAACTCAAATCTAAACCGCGTATCTTTTAGTAAGGGTAAGCATTTTGCTTAGGTCATAATGGCTTATTTATATAAATAACTGTTCTCAATTGGGGCCCTTAGCAAATATCAAAGGGTACAGAAAAAACAACAATTAGCCTTGGAAGTGAAAGTAAACACAAGCACAATTTATCATTATGTTGTTCCCCTTTGATATGCTAATTATTCCAAATGAAAATAGCAGCCATTGAACAAGCCCCTATACATTGAGTGTCAATATAGGTATAAACTACCAATTAACTAATTGATGATGGATTTTGCTGAACAATAAATATCACCAGCACAGGTCACACAGAAAGACTGTAAAGAGCTATTGTAGTTCTCAAATCAAAAGGGCTTACAACAAAGCTATAACCATTACTAACAAATCCAGTTTGTGGACATAAGGACTATAAAGAAGCAATTAAATAGTGTATCAAAAATCAAGTAAGGACCATTTGGTGCTACACTTAAAATGCTACCAAAGTAGACCAGGGTTAATCATAATTCTTAAGGTGAATCTCATTATATGACAGCTATCCATTTTTGAAGTACTATAAGAAAATTAAAAGTCTCCAAAATTTTTAAATGTATTGAGGCCTGTACTTTAAAGGTCTCAGTTTTTTTATATTGTCACTACCAAATTATATAAACACAGACTTTTCAAGGTCAACTTTCATCATGTATAAGTGAATACCATTGATTGCTGCATTTAACATTATAAAATATACAGTATGTCACAAATGTTATAAAGAAAAATTAAAGAAGGGAAAGGGGACAAGGAGAGAGGAGGGAATGGAAGTGTAAGGAGGGTGGTCACCAGAGTCCTCTCTTGCTTAGGACAGGAGATTTAGGATTAAAGTTCTCTGACTCACTGTTTACATATCAACATAAGCAGCCCCCATAAAAAATTGATTTTTGATTCAACTGGCATTAAGACATGACAATGAATATACTAGGAACAGAATTAAATCTAAGCAAAAGAAATACTGACAACAAGGTATAGATGCACATAGGAGAATCTTGGTCTCACTGCTAAGGTGCCTCTGTCCAATTATGACCATTTTGGAATCAGGTCATTTCCTCTTCATCTAAATGCAGGAAACATATAAAAGCCAGGGAAAACAGTACAGTTAGAAAGCAAAATGAATCCAAGAGTAAGGAAATTGAGCCAAACAGATGAGGAAGAGAAATAAATGGGTCTCCTGCCTGGTCCTCTGCCTGCTGGTGTGGCTCACAATTCTTTTTTTTTTTTAATAATATATATTTTTATTGTTATTTATGTCTTTTACATTTTGCATTCCCCTTGGGTAGCCCACCACCAATTCACCCGTGATCCATCTCCATGGTCCCTTGTGTTCTTTTCTATTCCATTTTGTGCCCTTTCCCTTCCCTCCCTCCGACTCCATCCTCCCCCTCCCCCCCCACTGATTGTCTCTCTCCCACCCGGCCTCCCTATAGTCCTGTTATAAGTGAAACCATTCTATATTTTTCTCTTTCTTTCTGGCTTATTTCACTGAGTATGATCCCCTCTAATTCCATCCATGTCGCTGCAAATTGCATGTGTTTATCTTCTTTCCATGCTGAATAGTATTCCATTGTGTATATGTACCACA